>VYZW01021124.1:1354-18214 GCA_013401315.1 Balaeniceps rex
AAACTTGTGTTCCTCTCTTTACATACATGACTACAGTATCAGTCCTGATGACTTTAAAACAAGGTTGGGCAGGGAAAAAAGGACAGAGAACAGAAGTCTTAAGATCAAGACTTTTTCCTTGCTATTAAAGTGTAATAAAGTCCTACCAGTAAGTTGTCCTTTTCAGCTGTAATTATATATATTTATTTACTGCAGTGTTACTGGTTTTCATAATGCTATTCTTGCTGCCTTTTAGAGTAGCCATCCTCATTTGCCTTCCTTATCCCAGAGTGAGAAAAAGAATTTAGAAAACTGTCTCACTGCTGCTAAGGTTCATTTAGCAAACTTTGGATCCCTATTATAATTTGCCTGCTGGCTGTCTCCCTGACATGCAGCACTGTATCATCCAGTTTCTTGGGGAAGAAGTATAATTGACATATTACTGAAAACAGCAACAGAAAACAGCTTAAGGTCTGCATTAAGACTTAAAGTTTTACTAACAACAGTTGATTTAGAAAACTGTCTCACTGCTGCTAAGGTTCATTTAGCAAACTTTGGATCCCTATTATAATTTGCCTGCTGGCTGTCTCCCTGACATGCAGCACTGTATCATCCAGTTTCTTGGGGAAGAAGTATAATTGACATATTACTGAAAACAGCAACAGAAAACAGCTTAAGGTCTGCATTAAGACTTAAAGTTTTACTAACAACAGTTGAACATTTTCTTATAGGTTTTTTCAAAGACCTCTCTAGCAGATATGAGCACTTGTGTATTCTGAACAAAATCAGTAAGAGAGCGATGGGATCTTTATCCTGTCTCATGTGATGTGTGTTTATATAGTTTTAGTATTGCCTTTACAGTTTAAGATTCTTCTTTATGTTGACTGTTTGAACAATATGGGCTACCGATGTAGATAACAATTCTTCGTGCCTTTGTAGCTAGGCAATTGCTGGAGAATATATGTAAGCTGTGGTCCATCTATGGCAGCTGATGGATGGCTTCTAATGCAGTCAAATATAATTGTATTTAATATATGGTTCATGCAGCCACTGAAATGAAAGTAAATTTCTAGAGCAACTACTTGAAGCTGTAAGTCAGTATCAGCATATCTTTCACTCTAGAAAGAGTCAACTGCCAAGCAAAAATTTTTAACCTGTGTGCCACTGACAAGGAAGCCAAGCAGCTGAAAACATTACCAGCAAGGGAACCTTCAAATTGTCTGATAATTTGCTGTGGTAAGTACAGATAAGGAGCCTGGTTTTTATTAGGTGCTTTTGATGTTGGCAGTGTTTCTGATCCTAGTAATACAGCTTTTTAATAATTCGAAAGCTGAGACACATTTTATCATTTTAATGCTGTGGCTGATAAACTATACTTGGGTGTCTTGTGGATACTGGACCTCTCTTTTATACAGCTGATACATTACAGATTCAGAAGAAAAGGCTTTCTCCTCAGCTGAACTGCTGAAAACTTTGAAATATCCATATCAATCCTACCTTTTTACTGCCATTGTTTCTTTTCCCAATTTACTTAATATTAACTTCCACTTCAATTTCCATCTCCCTTCTTAAAGCAATTATTGATACAGCAGACAATGAAGTAAGTTCATGTTGTTTGAAAGGCTTAGTGGGACATGTTGGCCAGTCTTCATGCCAAAACATTTAATTATTTGCAAACTAGTCTCAATAGATAGGTGTCAAGTTAAGCCTAAAACACAGCCTTTCAATGACCTTTTGCTACCCTGCTTATTGGTTCTTAGACCTATTGTTTTTTCCCAAATGTTTAATTTAAAATGTCCTTCCTGTAGCTAAGCCCACTACATCCTCTTCTGTTGTCTTTGGCTAATGAGAATAATTGATCCTTTTCCTCTTTATGTTGTCCCTTTATGTATCTGCAGACAGTTACATCTACACTCAGTCTTTTTTTGCTAAAATGAACATGCCTTGTTCTCTTAATCTTTCTTCATATATCCTGGGGGCTTTTTTCCCCCCACATCCTTGAGCTTTTTTGCTTCTTCTAAACTTTCTTGGATTTATTTATTGAAATGTGTCAAAGAATGTGCTGCTTTAAATGAGATCAAACTATAGTAGGAAAAAAAACCCAGGTCACTTACTACCAATATAAGCAATGGAATTCCTTTCATATGTTTCTGTTCTGACCAGTATGATCTTCAGGTTTTATTTTTTAAATCAACAGAAAGAAAGTCTTTGTTCTAATAACACTTCTGACGCTCACTGTGTAGTTTGGTATGCTGGTCAGACTCCAGATTCACTTACTCCATCTTGTTCTCCTTCCTACCTTCATGTTGGATGGAAAATGGGTCAGCCGTCTAGTGTCTCATCAGCACTTCTTGGACAGTCTGTCCATTGAAGTTGGTCTCAATCCAGGAAAATAGTCTGTAGTCCATGTTCATGCATATACATATGCATGAACGTGTTTCATTAGAAGAGGAATGAAAAAGGTATACGTACACGAGGCACCCAAAACATGCAGATGATCTTTACCCCTCACTTGTCATGTTAAGATACTTCAGAATTCTATTGTACAGATTTTGAAGCTGCCACTGAGGTTAAAAGGATTATTAATGTCAAAATTGTGGAATGAAGGCTGGATGGGGACAGTACTGTATGGAACTTGCTGATTCCATAGCAGTGAATTGATGGGTGTGTGCACTCTTTATTCTACACAATATCAGTCAAATAGTAAGTAAGAGCCCTAAACTGGTCTGGTAATGTTTGTCCTCTTGCAGTGAGGCAGAGACAAATTAATAAATTCTGCTTGTTTAAGACTTTAGTTTACTTATATAGTATAACATTCTAAGGTAGATTCTTTTTCCTTCTGACAATGCTGTATGAGACTGTATCAATAGAAATACAGTACTTGCACTACACAGCAGTTGCACATTGAATGTCTCTCCCTGCTGACACCTGTAAACTGCAGAAAAACATACTAATGTAATTTTACATGTGAAACTTACTTTCCTCCATAAAATTTTGAACATTCTATAATATGGAAATTAAGAGACTGGTTTACATCTACTAATGCAGAAATGCTAGGATAGGGTAGGAAGTATACCAAAGCTTCTAGAAATAATCTCAAACTTTACAGTTTTTTAGTGTTTTCCATGGACACAATGAGATTTTAAAGTTCTCTATCTTCTTTTTTTCTTGCTTCCATTAAGGGAAAGTTAGATACAAGAATCAATACTTTAATAATTTTTTTTAATCTAAGGATGCACAGAGATTACCTGCAATTGTTTTTAGAGCTCCTTTTCAGCTCACATGTGGAAGTTTTTCTTGCATGTTAACCCAGGTGATGGAAACAGTAATCCTTGCTGTGATACTGAGCTGGAAAGTAACCAGGGTTTTTACCCAGAACCAAGATTTTGAAGTGTTTCTTACTGTAGGCAGTAACGAAGATATTTACAAGCATCCCTTTTTTATTTGACATACAAGAATTTTTCCCAGAAAAAATTGAGTGTAATGTTTCATTCTATTTTTTAAATTTGTTTAAACTAATTTGCAAATGAAAAAGCATCTCTTGCAAATAAAAATCAGACCCTTCTTTTTAAATGTTGTAACAAAACCTTCAATATTTAAAATGTGATGTCATTATTTTCAGTACCTACTAAGTCTGATTTCACATAAAACTGGGTTATCCTGAAGCTCTGGATTTGTGTGCTGGTGAGAAGTATTTTCTTTCACTTTTCATGGAAATAGTTTCCCAATTTGACACTCACTTTGGGGGAAAATGTACCATCTTTTTAATTTTGAATAGAGAAGTAGTGTGGGTGTTATCTTTGTCCAGTCCAAAATTAATTATTTTTAATATGCAAATGAATTTAAAGTAAATTAAAGGCAAAGATGTCTCCTGGTATTATTTAAAGATTTTAAGGCAAGCCAGCAGAGAAACATGACCAAAAAATGATGATCCACTTCTGATCAACTGCTTTGAGAGACTGTACCAAGACTACCATATCTTCTGAAGGCTAAGCTGTATTCATGGAATATAATAGACCGATCCCCTTCTGGGAATACAACAGTAAGTCTTAATTTCAAAGACATGTTTGGGCAGTTGAATACTTGTTGTTCTGTAAGGCTAAATAGGCAACTAAACTAAATGGAAGTTGACATCCTTTCAACTGAAGGAATTTTCATGGTAGGTACTAGCAACTTTGGTTTCCATTCTTGAGTTGCTGAGTGATTTCTAGACTGGAAAGGAAATCCTTGTGCCAAGCACCAAAGAGTGAGTCTGTTACCATGCTCATTCTGCAGTAGAGAAAAACTTGCTATGAAATATTTTGTGTTTTAAACCTGAGCTCTGAACAGTTCTCATTTTGGTATGATTCTGGTCTACACAAATGCGTTCATGTAAACCCAAGCTCTCATTTCCCATGTTTAGTGATGTTAGGGTTGTGGTTTTTTGTGCCAGCACAACCTCCATTATTTGTAAAGGTGTATAGGGAATACGCTGTGTCGGTAAAAGGGTGTTGAAATAGTGATATACTTGACCAAAACAGGGATGAGAGACAGGAAATAGTTCACTTAACATGTTATCATGTTAAAGGAATATGGTGTGGCTGTTGAATGAAAGGCAGTGGTCTTCTTGATTCAGGAACACTTGCTTCTCAGTTTCCCATCCATTTCTGTGACAGCTCACCGTTGTTTCTGAGCCTAATTTAGCCAGAGCAAACATTCATATGGGTTGTTGCAGATGATGCTGTTTAGTAATCCATACAACTAGCAACTACTTGATCTATGCTTCTAAAACTCAGCTGAGTGTTGCGGGATTGTTTGTTCCAAAGCCTCTTCTTCCAATGCTATATTTGCATTATGTGATTGTTTTTGTGGCTTTTTAATGTATTAACATCAAAAAGAATAGGAAAATAGGAGTATGAAAGGTAGGGGGGGTTTAATTTAATTGGAGGGGGGAGGCAAAGAGACAGTAAGCAATTAAATTCAACAGAAGAGCGGTAATAGTTTACCATAATGGTTCATCAAAACTCTTCTTACCAGTTTAAAAATGTAAGTTAACAAGGCCCTTGCACAAGCTTTTAGGATGAAGCCATTTAATTGTTAATGAAGTACAATATGTAGTACAAGTCTAAGACAAATGGGGTTTTATTAAGTTGTCCTTAAATTTTAAAGGAGCTACAAAATAAATGTGATGTCTCTACTGCCTCTTGTTAACCCTGCTTAGAGAAGTATGCTGAAAACCACTGAAGATGTATAACAAACCAGACCAAATCGGCCCCTTGCTGGTGTGTCGGTCTTTTAAATTTATATCCTACCACATTGTAAGCACTGTTAATGTGATCTGTGGTATCTGTGTTATTTCTTCATTATAGGGTACACTTATAATTAAGTACAATGGCTTTTATTACTTGAAGAGGAAAACCTCCCAGGTCACAGGAAGCTAAGAAGATGAGGCTCTACTTGTTCAATATGCAAAACGTCTAAAAAAAAAAGTTAGAACTAACAATAGCTTATTTCAGTAAAATCTTGTTCTCATTTCCAATACAATACAATTATTTTAAAAAGAAAGAGGTCAGGAGGAAAGCAAAAAAAAAAGCATGTGAGAACTTTCCAAGATGGTAAAATTAAACACAAATTTTGTACCTGGCTCTTAGAATCATAGAATCATTAAGGTTGGAAAAGACCTCTAAGATCATCTAGTCCAACCGTCAACCCAACGCCACCATGCCTACTAAACCATGTCTCAAAGTGACATGTCTACACCTTTTTTTGAACACCTCCAGGGATGGTGACTCCACCACCTCTCTGGGCAGCCTGTTCCAATGCTTGACCACTCTTTCAGTAAAGAAATTTTTCCTAATATCCAATCTAAACCTCCCCTGATGCAACTTGAGGTCATTGCCTCTTGTCCTATCACTCGTTACTTGGGAGAAGAGACTGACACCCACCTCGCTACAACCTCCTTTCAGGTAGTTGTAGAGAGTGATAAGGTCTCCCCTCAGCCTCCTTTTCTCCAGGCTAAACAACCCCAGGTCCCTCAGCTGCTCCTCACAGGACTGGTGCTCTAGACCCTTCACCAGCTTCATTGCCCTTCTCTGGACACACTCCAGCACCTCAATGTCCTTCTTGTACTGAGGGGCCCAAAAACGAACACAGTATTTGAGGTGCGGCCTCACCAGTGCAGAGTTACAGGGGCATGATCACTTCCCTAGTCCTGCTGGCCATGCTATTCCTGATACAAGCCAGGATGCTGTTGGCCTCCTTGGCCACCTGGGCACACTGCTGGCTCATGTTCAGCTGGCTGTCAGCCAGTACCCCCAGGTCCTTTTCTGCTAGGTGGCTTTCCAGCAAGCTGGAAAGCTTGAAAGACCTCAAACAAAACCCTAGTCTGCACACATCTTCTGGAGTTGGAGAGAGTTACTAATCTATCACAAACTGATGTCAGAATCTTGAAAAGTCCTGAACTTTGAGAAAGTCCAGACTTTCAAGTTCTATTCCATCTCTAATGTTTAATACATAAGGTTTTATACCCTTTAGAAGTCAAAATACACACTTGAAATACCAGCTTCAAATCCTACTGAAGTGTGTGACAAGTGTGTCTCAATATATAACATTTTAGAAATGCTTTTGGCCTGAATGAGTATATGAATGTGAGGGACTGAGGCAATCCAAAGGGAGAAACACTGGCAACTCTTCATGTGTGATAATCTGATCTCCTTTGAATGAAGATGAAAACCTCATAAAGCATTTTAGAACTGGGACACTAACATTTTGAAGAAATAATTTAAACATGTGACATGCTGCAGACCAGAAATTGAACTTTCAGTGATGAAGATAAGAAAACATTTCCATACATATTTGTATTACGTTCCCATCCTGTCCATATGCAGTAAGTGTGGTATGATTAGAAATTGCTTTATAATTGCTTGAAGGCTTGAGAAATGCATTTTAAATATAGAAAATGACAATGTTTATTAAATATGGTTTTAAAACATTTTATGTATTTACATATTAAGATTTAAAACTTGATCTAACTTTCAAAATAATTACAAAAAATTCCGAAGACTGATTACTTTAACTTGACAACTTGTAATCAACGTGTTAAATTATGGAATTAAAAAAATTCAAAAGAAAAAGCAGGAGATGCTGAGCTATTAAGTGGAAAAATAGACACCTGACCATGTTTCCACTGCACTGCAATAAAAGCTAATTATGTCACTGGACTAGAAAGCCAGGAGATTTGAGTGTACATCTGTCTCTGCTAACCTTTCTGTACACATGACCTGTGGGTTAGTCTTTCCATATTTGTAAAATATTTTTCTTCCTACCCTGCTTTAATCACTTACCTTGTAGAGCCTTCCCAGACAAGGATTGTCATTTAGTGCATTAGGGTTTAACTTGGGTGTGCTGTCATCACTGGGAGTGACCTGGGCCTTACCTGGAGTGCTCAGAAACCCAGACTGGCCCTAGCTGTGTCTGCCTGAAGTATGAAAGAAATGTTCTATGTTGTTCAGAACTGAATGTCTGTTTGTACTGTAAGATCACGTCTTGCTCCCAGAAATGTAGTTTAAGTACAAGAATGGTCCAATTATGCTCCATAGGTTTTTCAAATGAAGGGTAAGACGCTTACAGGATTGTTTATGTGCTTTCCATGTACTGAGAGGTTATGGAGCTGAGAAGGAAAATGGTGATAAATCTCATGGAGAATTATATTGTAATAGAAAACATAGAAGCAAACGTAACTGTCCCCATCTGAAAGTGATGGTAGAGGTCTGTTTGTGGAACCTGAAAATGAGTAAATAGAAGTAAGATTCTGTTCCTCAGCATGAGGATAGCTGTGCCTTAGTTTCTTACTCTTTGTGGTAGTGGTTTTGATGTAATCATACAGTATACAGCGGCTTTTCTAAATGAGATCACTCCACTTTGTTTTAGTTGCACTGGAATAGATACAATCACCATGCTTGTATATGCATACTTGTGCATATATGATTCCCAATATATTATATATAATTCCCATACTTAATAAAATGTAGCTTTCTTTTCACATAATCAGTTCATCTCCACGGTTGCTAAGCCTTTTTGTGAGGGTTGCTTTGGCTGTCTTACACTCAGTCCTGTGACAAAACATATACCAGCTTAGATCTACATTCCCTTCAAGGGGATTTTTAAGTCGCAGGCTGAACCCATCCCATTCTAAAGTATTCTTTTCTAAGGATAGTCATATGCTGCTGTTTTTCCACCTTCAACCTTTGTAATGTGTGTCTTTTCTTTCCCTGTCGTTCCCCACCTGTGCTCTTTCCATGTGTAGAGAAATTTCTTTTCATATGGTACCTAGTTCTTACTTGCATGATGCTTCTTGCTCCAACTGCAAGAACCAAATCTTGGTTGCCATGTCAGATGATTCAATAAATTTCTTTATTTCTAACCTTTGTGCTTCCTGGGTTCTGAGTCTTTTGGCTCTGCACATACATTAGACAGGGATGTACTGTGTTAGTGTAGGCTGTATCAGGTGTTGATCAATTAGGTGTTCTCAGGATGTGCCTGGTGAATAACAGTAGAATGGAAAAGTGGCTGTACCAGTTTTCTTTAAAATAAAGAAAAAGAAGCTTCAAGTACAATGAATGTTCTTCCATAGTCAGCCTCCATGATATAGAAAATTTAGATTCAATTCCTGTATCTACTTGAGGAAATTCAAATCTACATCTTTTTGAAGAGTGTAATAACCATTGAAAAAGATAAATTCTTTCTGTGTGGGGAGGGTATTCATACTACTTCTGGTTGAAAGTTGCACTTTGAAGCAAAAAAAAAAAAAAAAAAAAAANAAAAAATGGAGTCACTGGAGTATGAAAAGAGAAAGGAAAAGAAAGCTTAACTGTTTACCTTAGACGTTAGGAAATGTATTTGCGAAATCCAGAAGATTGTTCCTTTTAAGAACAATGTGTTTCTGTTTTAAGTGTTGCTGGTGCCAAGATGTTTCCACAGACACTTTTATGATTAACCAAGACATACATACAATTCAGAGGAAACAGGCTTCCATTATAGCACTGAAATGCAGAATTAAAGTAGTATGGATGACACCAGCTATAAAAACTGTTCCAGAAGTACCTGCAGGCTTATTCTTAAGGTAGCCAACTTTAATAAAAGTGTACTTGTTACACTGTGTAGGAAGCTGATTAGGTGATAACCCATTGCACTACAGTATTATCTTTTATTCTTTCAGCATTCAATTCTTTAAATAAAAGGACTTTGCTGTTTAACAAAACAGTGTTGTCTGGTACACAGAAATATGTAATTTAACGCATCTTGTTATCTAACAGCTCTATACTTTTATCAACTTGGTAGGCTCTTCTGTTTTCCTCCTGGTTGCACTGTGATTACATTCTTTTATCAGATATTCATTTAAAAGAACTACAATGAATTTAGGTAATAATTTTGAGTTGAAAGTAAGTATCAATTGCATTTTTATAACTTGTATAACAATGCTTCTTACTTTTTTATTAAAAGTAATATTCTGGAAATAAGAAGGTATCTTAACACCTGCATAGAAGAGAGTAGCTCGTATTTTTTCCCACCTGTGTTGATGCAACTCTACTTCTTGGGAATCTGACACAGTAAATTAGCAAAATAAAGCTATACATATTGTGCTATGACATAAGGACAAACAATATTAGGTGCTAATTTATATGCCAAGGCATGATCCTGCAAACAGTTATGTATGTGACAGCTTATAATGTGCATGAATTTACTTTGATGCACAAGCATTTGCATTATTAGGGCAAAAATATACAACAACTGGATCCTACTCTGTGTGTCTAGAATAGAGGAATAATACTTTAGTATGAGGTACAGGTAGAATAGCTGCAAACTATTTCAAGTATATAGCACATTTCCTTTTAATCTTATTTGAGAATAAAAACAAAGGGTTATGGGATCTGTGAGCATCATATTAAATGCTGTTTTAATGTTTCCATTATTATGAGTAACTAAAACCAGTGGTGGTGTTTCCTTACCATTTTCCCTGGGAAAGAATCAATAGGACAGTGGTAGTGATCTGGGAAAGCTACTGTATGACGGGGGGGAAGTGTTCCTCTGGCAAGTGCTGTTTTAAGAAAAATTTGCGTAGGTACAGGGTGATAAATTTAAAACGTACACCACAAATCAGTCTTGGACGCTCTCTAGATCTACCAAACACTCATTGCAGAAAGCTTTTCAGAAGTGTAACTTTCAAATTATAGTGATTGTGCAATACTACTTTCCTACTTTTTATTACAAAAACTGCAAAAGGGTCAAATTTGTTTAATAAAACTGTTGGAACAAAGTGAGACACCCCCAAAATATAAAAAGAAAAATTGTAGGTAGAAGCATACTTGGAACATCCTCATTAAGTAACAGAGTAAGTGTCTTCCTTAAGCCATGTGCATTGCATGTGACTCCATAATGAAGAGTAGATGTTATCTTTAAATGACCTTAACTGTAAATCACTATACTGCCAATATTACTTGTAGTTGTCATGATTCATGTTTAAAGCTGCCAGCTATCCCCCAATGATCCAGTTTAAATGTTATGTATGGAGGAGGAATTAGAGAAGTGCTTACTGAAAACCTAATTAACCCCCTAATGCATTTAAGGTGAACTTCTTGTTCCTTAGATGTCTGAATATGCATAATAACAACAACTATCCAAGGGGAGGATTCAGTGTCCATTTTAGGAAACACTTCCCTAATGTCCGCTGCAGGGATGTTTGAAAGATTTATTTAGCTGGTTGTGAGAGTTTTGAAGGACATGAAGAAATTTTTAACTCCACCTTATTGCATGTCTTCCCTTGCCCCTTAGGCAAAGTTCAAAGGGCCTGATCCATAGTTTATTTCACTCAATGGTAGAGCATTTTAGTAAATAGATGCTGTTTTAGGATTTCAGAAAGGTTAACTTACTGAGCATCTGGAATTTGTACATTGCTTCTCCAATTTCTGGAATACAGTCGTCCATATTTCCTGGGTTCCCGCTCCCTGAGAGAAACTGGTCCATGATGTCTTACAGCATGACAGAACTAGGATCTTTTTATGGCTTGAGACTGAACTCTCTAAGTAACAAAGCTACGGTAGCTCCATTACCTTTTCCAGCTGCTGAAAAGATCACAAGGCTGGCAGTAGAGTAAGTTTAAGAGAAATGTCTAAATTATTAGGGTAAAGCAAAATAAATAGGTTGTTTCTTAAAATTTAATTCAAAGGTAGACTGATAAACAGAGTAGTCAATCTATTTTATCACGCAACTCTCCTGAATTTTTTTGACATAATTGTAGGACCTGATCTGAAACCTGTTTTAACCAATGGGGATATAGATAACAAATAAACATCAGCTTAAGGAAGAAAGAAAGACAAAGTTTAATCTTGTCCAGTTATTTGGTCTCTGATAGTGTCTGATAGTAAGTGCTGAGGCAACTTCTTCCCTAGTCCTCAGTGAACTCTGATTCAGGATTTTCCCAACTAGAATGGATGAACTGGTGCCTTTGTCTATAATGATCCTCGATGTCTGTCTTCCCCCCGCCTCCATCTGTGAATCTGTCTAAACATCTTTGGAGCCCGGTAAACTTCTGGCATCCGCAGTGTGCCCCAGTGAGGAGGTTTACAGCTTACCTATGCCTTGTGCAAGGAATCGCCACCTTTTGACTGTTCTGCATGCTGCTTGCTAGTTTCATGTGATGGCATGGTGTTTGGTTTAAGAAAACAGGAAACAGATCCTTCTTTATTTGACTTCTGTTATACTCATAATTTTGTAAACTTCTATCTTGATTATTTTTTTAACAGATAGTAAATTGAGTTGATTGAACTGGTCTTACAAAAGTATCAGTTATGTGTTCTTATCACTGTTCTTTTTTTCATAGATGTACTGGATCTGTTGTTTTGCATTGGGAAACCAGAACTGTACAACAGTATTAAAAAAAAAAAAAAAAAAATCTGGACTTTAGCTGATGCTCTTGATTTTTTTTTTTTTTGTTTTTTAATTAAAGTATTGGAATTTAGCCCAAAAGAATACAGGAAGGAGTGGTACGGTGTCTCTCCAACTCTGTTGCTTCAGCTCACTCTGCAGAAAGTGTACTTATAACTCAACAGCTGTAGAAAGGTCTGCTAAAAAAAACCCCTATGGTCTTTGACTGTTATTAACATTTATAAATGGAAAAAAAATTCAAGGGGTAACAAAATTGATACAGCACAGCTCTCAAATGTGAAAAAAATAATTGACAAAGACTAAAGTAAAATGTCCCTATGTCAGCCTGGGGTCTGAATCTGTGGGGGGTTCTTTCTTCAAGTGGCAATATTTTTCCTACTTGATCTGCTTAAAAAAAATCTTTAGTAAGTATTAATATAAACTTGCTTCTGTTCAGTCACAGACCAACATGGCCCTAGATTTGGTATCGTAAGCCAGATGTGTTTTCAGTAGATCTGTTAAAGGCAGTACTTGCTGCAATTACTAGCTGCCCCCTGCTATCCTTCTGCCTGGACAGTATCACTTAAAATCATAGAATGCTTTGGGTTGGAAGGGACCTTTAGAGGTCATCTAGTCCAACCCCCCTGCAGTGAGCAGGGACATCTTCAACTAGATCAGGTTGCTCAGAGCCCCGTCCAACCTGACCTTGAATGTTTCCAGGGATGGTGCCTCCACCGCCTCTCTGGGCAACCTGTGCCAGTGCTTCACCACCCTCAGTGTAAAAAATTTCTTCCTTACATCTAGCCTAAATCTACCCTCCTCTAGTTTAAAACCATTACCCCCTGTCCTATCACTACATGCCCTTGTAAAAAGTCCCCCTCCAGCTTTCTTATAAGCCCCCTTTAAGTACTGAAAGGCTGCCATAAGGTCTCCCCGCAGCCTTCTCTTCTCCAGGCTGAACAACCCCAACTCTGTCAGCCTGTCCTTGTAGGAGAGGTGCTCCAGCCCTCGGATCATTTTCGTGGCCCTCTTCTGGACCCGCTGCAACAGCTCCATGTCCTTCTTGTGCTGAGGGCTCCAGAGCTGCACGCAGTACTCCTTAGTTAAGGAAAAATTGTTTTCTAAGGGGTGTTTTTTTGTGTGTTTGTTTTTTAACTCTTTTTACAGTAGGCTGTGAGTGGAACCAAAGAAACTGTCATGCCATAGTGATTGCAGGTTACAATAATCCCCATCGGGAGGCAGAAATGGGGTTGTGGTGATCTTGCCTCAGACTGCACCCGCTGACAGACTCTCCCCTCTGTCTCTGTAGGCAGTTGTGTTCCATGTATGACCACTTAATTCTGTAGTGGTGTTATAAGGGGAAAAAAACCCCCTCTACCCAGGCAAACTGGCTAAAGCCTGTAGGGGATAATTTCAAAGATACAAATGCTGTTTACCACCTGAATTGTAACATTGACTTTGTAAACCTTTTCCTATAGGACCAAACCATATCTGCTTCTTTCACAGGCCTCATTAATGCTTACAAAATTAAGTGAAGTTGAGGCAAACCAGTTTAAGTTTGGAATAGCGAGCATTGGTGTTGCTGTTTTCACATGTAGGCAGCTGAATTTGTATGGTATTTTTGCTGTTGATTTTTTCAAAGTAAGAGTGAGTCTAGTTACTTAGAGCCCTGCAGTACTTCAGTAAGAATTCAGTAGGAATCCTCTACATGCAAGTTAATTTACTTAACTTTCAGCTGTTATTTATAGCATTGCTACAGGTCAGGACACTTGAAAATTGAGCTCCCCAAGGTGAATACTATCGTATTCTTATTTATTGTATTTTTGTGTATCCATTTCAGTCCTTCCCTTGTTAATAAAATGTGTGAATGACCATGTACTGTGACTTTCATACTGTGAGAGAGAGATGAGAGCTTCAACAGTGAATCAGAGAAATCAAAAGCTGAAATCTTGTAAGCATGAAATACAAGTTTTGTACCACAGCAACACAGTAGACAATTTTCATTAGGCCATGTTGCAGGGAAGGACTTTCTCATTCCTGCTTCCTATGCTAACCTTTAAAGTCATGGCAAAACACCAGAGAGACAATAACTTGAGGATCTTCTGTCACTCCCATTTAAGAATTCTGGTATCTTTAACCTTTCAGTGCAAGAGGGAACTACTGCTGTCCATTGGGCAAGGCAGAGGCTTAATTAACAGAGCAATAGGCTATCAAGGCAATCACTACCTCAGTAATCTTGATGATTATCCTATTGCTCATCAGTTCCCTTGGTCGGATGACCTCTCCATCTTAGGGCAACCAGCGATATCAAAGCTTTTTGTCAGTGTAATTTAGGAGAATCGTAAGATTTAGCTAGATGTGTCTTGGTTTTGGGGTGTGGTTTTTTTAACACAAAGCACAGTTGTATGAACACATTAATCTACTTAGCTATTTAATTTTATTAGTTTTTTTACTTGTGTATTTAGTTAAGTATGTGGTTAGGCACAAACAATTGTTAGAAACAAACAGCACGTTAAAAACCAAACTTGTTATACCTCCCAATATTTCACAAACTAACACTTTCATGACTCCTTCATTCTGCATACATGTATATTTTGCAAGGTTTTTTGGCAATGTGTGTTTATGCCATTAGATTACTGGAATAAGTCAGTCAGAACAGATCTTGTATTCAACTAGTACGCTACTGGTGGTTTGAGTGGGCTATCGGATTTGCTTTAAAGAAGTTACACTAGATTTTTGTCGAAAATTGTGACCACAAAGTTAAAAACAAACAGGCAATTACCAGTAATTGACACTTATTTAGTTAGAAATAAAAAAGGTGTTTTCCACTTTTTTTACTGCCTTACTTAACATCTTTTCCTTGTTTCATATTATAAATGAATATTAATACATAAAACAAATTGGATAAGTTGTATCTGTAGTTTTAACTAAGGAAGAGGACAAAAAATGTCTGAAATGTATCAGTATACATCCTTCAAAGGTGTTAAAAGCATTGGAAACATCAGTGCATCCTAAATATTTCATTGTTCAATTTGCAATCAAAGCATTTTTCTGCTTTGCTTCCATGTAGTCATTAAGCACTAATCTGTTTTGGTAAAAAGCTACACCTTAAAATAATAAATGGGTCAACATATATCAAACATAGGAAAGCATTTTTAAAAGGAAAAAAACCATGAAAATTAATTGACAGATTTAGTTGCTGTGAGCCAGATTTTAAAAGTTATTTTAAACCCCATCTGATACCTGAATACATCTTTAAATACCTTCAAAAATTTGGCAGCTATTCATCTTTCTTAGTGTGGGAGCAGCATGGAAGATGTGCAACTTCTGAGACCTTGTAATAGTGCTAGGAACTACAATGCAGTGTGTAATGTGCAAAAGTTGAAATCATATTGAAGTATTGTCTGTAAATTTTTCTTCCTTCAGAAGAAAATCCCGTCGCTTATAGAACAGGTCAAAACCAGAGTTAATTTTTTCTCTTTTCAGGGCTGTTAGCAGTGGTATAAAGTATTTAAAACTAAAAGGGAATCCTGAGTTCCAGACCTGGCTCACATTGCAGTTGTGTGAACCATGAGGCTATAGAGCTGTTCACTCTCATTCTGCGTTGTGCTGGTTCTGTAACCTGTTGCATGAGTAACTGAAAGGCACGTCGCTCGCTGTTTCTCTGCGCTCTGTCTTAGGTGGCAAAAGCACTCGCCTGCAGGATGGGAGGCTTCATCCTGCTCATAGGAGGAGGATGGGCAACCTGAGCCCATGCTTTAACTACTGCTTTTCTGGATGAGACTGTAGACTGCTCTTACTGAGTTTTTGTGAATAACTATTACTTTAGACAGGTAAGAAGGCATCTCCCTGCATGCTTAATGACAGGCCGATGCAAAGTTGCTGTGCTTGGAAACTTGTGCTGACCTGCTTGGAAGGGGACACAGCACTGAACTGCAGCAGGGTGATGCATGCATTCAGCACCAGCTCTGTGTATCCGGTAGTTTGTGTTAAGTTGCATCAGTAGACTTGTTCTTTTTCGTTCTGTTCACAGTATATCGCAGAGTCATTTAGGTTGGAAGGAACCTGCTGCTCAAGCAGCGGCAGCTTAGAGCAGGGTTGTGCAGGACTCTTTCCAGTCAGGTTTTGAATATCTTTACTGATAGAAACTCTGTAAGCTCTTTGGGCAGCTTGTTTCAATGTTTGACTGCTATCACAGTAAAAACCTGTTCTCTCGTGTTAGGATTTAATTTAATGGTTTTAATTTTTTGTTTGCTTTATTTTTTTCATGTTTTTTAACTCGCTGCTTTTTGCCCCTGTTGGTGGGTGCTGCTGAGAAGAGCCTGGCTCCCTCCTCTTCATTCCCTTGCATCAGGTATTTATACACATTGATAAGATACCCCTGAGCCTTCTCTTCTCCAGGCTTCTCTTAGCCTTTCCTCATATGAATGATGCTTCAGTCCCTTAATTGTCTTTGTTAATCGAGTCCAAAAGACATCACAAATATTCCATGGTGGATGGAGCACCAAACTTAACATTTTAAGTTTTTAACAAACATAACCTTAGGGGGCTCTAGTTAAGCCACTGGTTATATAACGGATGCACACAGATGAACTAGGGAATACTGAAATGACTTAGACCTAACTAATGTGACTAACCAGTTGTGCTGGTTTTGGCTGGGATAGAACTAATTTTCTTCATGGTAGCTAGTATGGAGCTATGTTTTGGATTTGTGCTGAAAACAGTGTTGATAACAGAGGGACGTTTTAGTTACTGCTGAGCAGTGCTTACACAGAGTCAAGGCCTTTTCTGCTTCTCACACCACCCCACCATCAAGCAGGCTGGGGGTGCACAAGAAGTTGGGAGGGGACACAGCTGGGACAGCTGACCCCTACTGACCAAAGGGATATTCCATACCATATGACATTATGCTCAGTATATAAACTGGGGAAAAGCTGGCCAGGGGTCTGCTGCTCAGGAGCTGGCTGGGCATCAGTCAGT
>VYZW01021126.1:4829-17595 GCA_013401315.1 Balaeniceps rex
AGATGCAACTGAACCCCACCCACCCTGCCCCTGCAATCCTATCCTAAAAAGATACAGGTACATGCCCATTCATGACAAACAATACTTGCCATATGCAAAAAGTACACTGCAACTCCAGCCACTCAGAAATTTTCAGTCACTTTCCCAACATAAGATTTACTAAAAACCATTTTGAAATCTTTCTAACTTCTCTAGGCTTTAAGCCTTTTAAATAAATACTCAAAAGACAATTTCAAGCTTTTTATCTACAGCTAAACACACTGGAAATGTTTTCTTAAAATAGTATAATCACACAATTCCTGAAGCTCAAATATAAACAAGACAAACTTGTGGTATAATCATGCAACTAGATAACACTGTACTTGTGTATAGCATAACATACTCGTAAGTCATTAGTAGTATCTGAAAGTATAAACTCCCCAGTTCATTAGTATTAAAGCCTGGAAAATGAGATTTTATTAAATAAATTTATCTTTCCATAAACCAAATTCTGACTCTGCACTGCTTATGACAGGCAGATTCAACCATCTTTAAGACAAAAAGTTCTCCCTCATTCTATTTTCCATTTTAATAACAAACAGTTGCTACAAAAGAAATAAACTGTAATTACGAAAAGAAAGACAAGTGCATAGTAAAATGAGTCCAACAAAAATTTTCAGCTTTAATATATATTTTTGATCTATACTAACACTTACATTTGCATGTATAGAAGACCAGAATACTAGTGTATATTTTATAAGGAAGGCTCATTAAGATTAAAATATGCAGACCAGAAACTGTCTGCCTCATAAAACATTGCCCAAGTTAAACGTATGTACACCTCAGGTTGGATATCTTTGGAAAATAATTCCTTTCCATGTAAAAAATTCTTTAGATCTTTTCTTTGAAATAGGACAGGACTCAAACTGTGGCTGAGAATCTTATGGCAGAGCTATGACTTGAGAAACAGCTGTAAAAAACTCCACTCAATTTACCCAAGTTATAAACCTCTTAAAAACCCCCAAACCCTAGTCATTTGCTCATATTCAAGAGTTCTTTGTGCTAAATTTCCAGAGTCCATTTGCACTAAGATGAGTTTTCCTAGCAATGTACTCTCATGTTCCTGCTGGCTGGGCTGGCTACAGAGATTTAGTTGGAAAACTGAAGAGCAGGACAAATAGGTAAAATGATTGCAGGGAACAAAGGTCTCTGCAGACCCATTAGATAACCAAAATAAATTCCCCTAATCCAAATAAAACTGTCTCCTCTAAAACAGACCCTTCTGTTTTCTTCATTTTCAAAGAGCATCGTGGCTAAATGTTCAAGTAAAGAAGCATCCCTCAAATGGAGCAGTATTCTTCGGGGGGGAGAGGGGAGGGGTGGAGCAAGGAAAAAAACATTGATCAGGGAGCAGTCGGTATATTAGTTTAGTACTTAATATATCGCATCTCATATTTATGTTGTTATAAGGTTTTCATTGATCTTTGTCTATTACACTTAAGATATGTTTTAAAAAGTGATGTTACACCTATTTCACACTTTATTAGCAAAGTCATGCCATGTTAGAATGACTATCTAGTTCAGTATCTTACCAGGAGCTTACCAAGTCTACAGCACGCTTAGGCAAGTAATCCAAAAAACCAATTGTCTGATGGAGTTCTTTATTTCCACTAGAGCTTTACAGAAATTGCAGTCAATGTGGAAGTAGCCAAGAGTTATGAACTGTCAACAAGCTGATAGGAAAGTAAACAATGTAAAAGTGAAGCCAGCATTTGAGTCTCACAGCATGGTACATTGCTGTAATGGTTTAAATCATAAGCCAAATGATTGTTATTATAGAGATAGTGAATGTCATGCTTACAGAAAAATTGCGCATGTTAAAAATGACTGCCATTAAAAAGATAAGTTTCACAGGGGGAAGGGACCTCAAGCCAGTAAACAGACAAAATGCATTACAGCAAAAAAAAAACCAGGACAGAAAAGGGAAGTCTTGTCTAATTACCAGATTCAGCTATCATTTATAGCACTCTTTACTACCAAGAAAAGGCTGGAAGAGAGACAGATACAAGGGCAGTAGACTTAATTTTTTTTTTTTTTTAAACAACAGAATCTCAGAATTAAGAGCATGGCATCTAAAATATGCATATCTGAAAATTGATACTGGGTCTTTGTAAGCAAGTCTTTGGCGTTGGTAAGAAGAATTCTGCACATAAGCGGCATTCTTATTTAAATGTCAAAATAAAAAAGAAAGATAAGGCTGACCCATAGAAACTTAGACAATCATTTCCCTCCACCATTAACACAGAAATGTGTTTCTCATCACAAAAGAAGAGGAAATCTGCACAACCATCCTGCCTGTTATTATAACCAGATTAAAACACCAGGAAAGGAAATCTCTCTCAATACAACAGTTAACAGGGAACCATTTCAGTTTATTGTCCAGGAGGCCAGAAACAGAGGACTTCCTTCATGTGACAAAATACAAGCTACCTTTTTAGTCTTCTCCTAGCGCACGGCTCTGGCCAGAAGGCAATTTATTCCCCTTCAACTTGGAATCCTACCAACAGCTGTATGGTAGCTGACACGGAAGGGCAGCATGTTCAGGAATGCTTAAGAGTCAAGATTCAAAGTTTTTACATCTAGAGAAGACCATGATTATGATGCCTCCTGCTCAACTCAAACCAATGGATTTTCTTGAATTAATTCCTGCTTGACTAGGACATTTCAAAGAAAACCAAAATACTATTTTTTTTTTTTAAGTTACTGCTGATGGAGAATCTACCAAAATTTTTAGAAAATTGTTCCAGTGGTGGCTTATTCAGCCTATAGCATAAGATAAAGATGCTATGAAGAACCCACTTTGCACAATGCATGGGAAGTTTCATTGATCTTGTACCATCTTCTTACAGCCAAGAATATGAATTTAAACACACCCAATGCCGTAAGCTCTGATCTGGTTTTTGAAGACATACTTACTTCTATACCGTCCTATCAAATATTTTTGAGGACACTCTACTCAGTGTTGTAATCTCTCTCAGAACACCAGTATTGGAAAGCTTGGGTTCCACGTGCTCTATAACAGCCAGCTTTGTTTCTGGTAGAGTTGGTGCTCAGACTGAATTTGTAAGCCTTCCTAGCCATACAGGGGCTTTTCTGAGTTTCAAGGGTGTCTCCACAGCAATAGTTTGCTCTAAAATGGGCAAGCATGCCTGGAACAGAAACCTGTTTGATAGGATAACTCCTCCTTACATGTACCTTCTCTTTGCCACTTCTCAGTTGCTATGCACCCAGTTTGCATAGCCATCAATGTTCATATTCTAAGGATAGATCTGCTTCTTTTGAGCTCTGACATTACCCCAAGCCCCTACGCCTTCCCAGACTGCGAGATGACTGAGTCATCCGGCAGAAAACACCCCAAGTGTATTGCACAAATTTCTGTCACTTTGTATGTGCACCTTATCAAGTACACAGCTAGCAGAACCAGACACTTTACTCCTGTTATTATCACAGCCATGTTAAATGAAAAGCTTCTGGATTTTTTCTGTTTAATATTCTCTTCTTCATATAACTAAGAAGCATATCAGCCCCCCTGGGCATTCAGACAAGCTTACGACAGATTGCCCATTCGAGTTCGAGTGGGTTATCCACTGTAGTTGCAGATTGCTTCCAGAATGCATCTGGGGGGTGGAGGGGACTCTGTAAAATAGTGTTCTTTTTACTCCTAGGAGCAGTACTTTCTTTACTTCTAGCCATTTCAAAGACTCGTCATTTATTGGCACCAAAATCCACTTGGAAACTAATATGTGAGAGAAATGCTCAGTATAGAGCATCAGTTGAAGGGTAAAAGTCATCTTTACAAGTTATTCTCAAGGCAGTCACTTCATATCTCTTTTCATTATGCAGCATATTTTTCAGGTATTCATTTTGAATATATTTTAAGAAAGAAAACATTGAGCTCACTATATTTTAAGACTCCTAAAATACTATTACGCATTTGAAGGATTTTGTGCTCCAGGACAGTAGTTTGTCATCTCTGTTTCTCTGTTACTTGTGAAACTAGATGAGAAAAATCAGATTATCACTCTCAAAGCCCTTTAGGATAAAGCTGAATTAACATGACAATTCAAGTTCATAGAAGAAGATACTTGTGCAAAGTGTGCATGACTTATAAATTCATTTAACATTGACTTTGCAATTAAGTTAGCTTACTTCCTTAAAGATACTGCAGCAAACTTGAGAATGCCGTAGGTAAATGAAGTAGCAATGCAGAAGGCTGAACTTATGCGTTACTTTTTACTACCATTTGGATAACTGCGCTTTCCAAAAGTCTCAGTGTCTTCCAGAAGTCTTCAGCACAAAATTATGACAAACATAAAAGAAAAAATATAGCTGGGACTTTAATGTTTAGAGGGAAAATGGCAACTGCAGAAGGAAAGGACAAGCATAGCTGCTGTAAGCCACAATCTGGGTAGCAAGAGTTACATATTTAGCACAGTTCGTTGTTACTGTATTCCAGAGGGCAATATCTATAAAACTGGTGGTATCTCAGGGCGGGAATATAATGCATTTAACAGTGCTAATATGTTAATGCAATTTAATTTGCTCAGTTCAGCATATTGCTTAAGTGTCCTTTGAAAGGCTCGTTATAGAAGTACGAAGATTGGTATGAACAAAGTACGAATAGAAATGCGTGTATGTAAGCACCAGATGAAGCAGCAGAACAAGACTTGAAAAGAGTGTCCTATACTGATAACAGAGGAAACCACACCCACCAATAAAATGAGGAATGCGCTGCTTTTGTCAAAACCAGAAATCCTGTGCTCCGGTACGACCACGGCCACAGACCGCATGTTGGCAGAGGACCCCGCATTCTGCAAGCAGGGCAATAGCACCAGGGTTACAGCATGCCACGCAGCCTGCTCCTTTTCCAGTTAGCTCACCAGGAAAACAGACTGTCGTCATATAGATGGGTCTGTCTCAAGCAGGAACAAGACAATAGAACAGCAACCTTACCTGTGATTTATCGACACTAATGCAGGCAAGATTCAGAAGCAAAGACCCACTCCACAACAACTGTGGACTCCAGAGTCTGAAAGTCCAAAAATGAGTTTGCTATTACCACACAAGAACCTCAGAGACGTGATGGGATGGGAGGCAGGATTCAATAGTTGGTGTCTTTTGTCCTGTGTCAAGCACAGGTGATCCTGGACAGACTATTTGGGCACACACATGCTTGTGCTTGAGCATGTTGGTGTGAGAATGAGATAGATAATGAGTAAAATCAGTTTACTTACAGATTTTGTAAATATATACCAAATTCTGGTGTAACTCCTCACACTTACATGAGTAGAAAAAGCAGAGCCTTGAACTTTCAGCGGAAAAGAAGTGGTTGCAGGAGAGGAAAGGTGATTTACGTGTCATTACTTCTCTAGCAAACATCTATAGCTTTTGCTGAGAAAAATGGCCCTTCTCGAAGGAGTTCATGAAACTACTTATGCAGGATAAACAGATAAAATGAAGACAAACAGATAGTTCTCATGCAATATCAAGCTTAACTTCTCTCTCATGTGGTGGCTTTATATTTATAGACATAGATTATAACATCCAATTTGGGGGAGAAAAGAGATAGACACCTTTGTTTAAGTCCCTGCCACTTTTAGCGAAAGCTCTTAGCTAAGGTTAAATCTCTACACTTTTAAAGAGTTTCCAGAAATAAGCAGCAGTAGAATAAGTGCAGTAATAGTAGAAAAATCTGTCAGAGAGTAATATACTCTTGAAATCTAGCAGAAAAACTAGTGCCATAAGTTTGGAGATCCTGGAGAGAAAAAGGTACTTAGATTACTGCAGAATCAAAAATAAATAGAGCCAAGAGGCCCGAGCAGTCAGGCTATGGACAAATTGCAGATTTATACCTAACAGCCTCTCCTGCTCAGCAACCCACCAGCCCAAGAGTCCACTGTGTCTCTACACAATAGAGAGGTGAGTAGTGGAAGCAGAGAGCATGGCCAGGGCTTGACATACTTTATTTCATGGCTCAGTGAGTCACTGACATTGCATTTAAAATCTGCTGTATTCTAATAATCTCCTGATTATAACAAATGTCAGCATAGCTGAACTTTACATATGTGACTAGCTTATTAACTAAGCGAGTTTAGTGGTGTAATCTGTACATTTTTTTTAAGATGGGGTAAACAGTCATCAAGACATATTTTTGTTCATCACTTTGTTTTCCAAATTCACTTATAAGCTGTTTTTTCTGTAATTTTTTTCTACTTTGCTCAAGATTGCTCAAGATATGATGTAAGTGGTAGGAATAATCATTGAGGTAAAGATCCTGCAGTTCAATTAAAAAAGGGCAATGAATAATTAGAAAGAGGCAGACAGGAAAGCACAATTCTGATGAGCATGGGATGCAGTTTCTTGCTCACCTCACGGCCAGGAGGCAGCAGTAACACAATGCCAAGACTGAGGTGCTGCAGGCGTTAGGAAACATGAAAGACCAACTTCCCAGAGACGTCAAAGAAACATGCACATGGCAGCTGTCAAGACAGGGGATGCTGAAAAGCTATTGCCATAACTGAGTCTTCATAATGTAACTGTAGTTGAATTTCATGCAGCATCACAGATATAGAGTGTGCAAAATGGAAAGCTTTGCAGTGCCATCTTGTTTCTACAACACAGCTGCAGACAGAGAATATCATCATAAGACACCAGAGGTTTTGCCAGAATTCAGATGAATAGGAGCTTAATAACTTTCCTTTGCATTTGTCACTTTAGATCAAAATATTAAATTTCTATTTTGCACTTATAATGTGCCTTTGAGTCACAGGAATACCAAAAAATACAATTATATACAGATAATTTCCTTCATCACTGAAACGAATCCTCTTTTGGGATAATGAGGGACTGAAGAGCATACACCAAATCGAGAACACTATTATGTTCAAATATAAATCTGTATATATGAGCCTAGCAAGATGCATGGACTTTGATATCCAGACAAACTCAGGCCAGGTAGCTCAGTAGGAGAGAGCGTATTTGGTGCTTTGAATATCTAGCCACAAATGGTGCAATTAGAGCTGCTGTACAGCAAACTCTCTTCAAAAACACGATGGTGCACCTGCAGCCTAAGCACTTAATAAGGCACGTGTATTGGCCACTGCCAGGGAGGCTTTTTGTGCCATGCAGAAGCTCTGAGGTCGCATCAACTCTTAAGTGCTGCCTATTGAACTTTCAACACCATTTCTGAGCACTGGTGTTAACTTAGTCTTAACACAGCTCAGATTAGCTTAAGTGCTCTGTACTAATAGGATCATAACACTGGAAACTGTGACCTTGTACCCTCCCTAACCCTTGACGCCTTCTCAGACTGTAACAGTCTTTGAAAGCCTTCAGTTAACATTACTAATTATCACTGCCTTTTCCTGGGTTTAAAAGCAGTGAAACATGGGTTTTAGCCTGACTGAGGCAATGCTAGAAATCTCAAGAAAAGACATTTATTTTCTCAAGCCCCCAAAACCTTTGGTAAATGCAGAAAGATTACTGTCTTGGAATGATACAAGGCAACTTCTTATTACTAGATTACATATTAAATCCCACACAGAGAAGTATTAACTTCAGGTATCACTTTGTCTTATTAAAGCATTGCAAAAAGCCCAGAAATAACAATTATTGAACATGTTCATCATTACCTCAATATGCAGTTTCTGAAAACTATATATACTTAGGCTATCACCTACAGAGACTCTAGATACAATTAAACAATTGTCACCAAAGAAGTCGTTTCTCAAGCACATCTTTCTAGTATATTTTATATGTAGATGCACACACACAAAAATATTACTACCCAGCATTAAAGTCAGAAAAAATTCTCACTCATAGCAGAAAAATCCCCTGAACAGTACAATCGTGTGGTTTTAGGTAGCTGTATCAGTAGAACTATATAGCTCGTTCAGTCACAAGCATGAGTGACATCAAATAGAGCAGCTCTTTTCCAGCTGTTGTCATGTCCTAAATAAGAAAAACAACATAGTGATCCCATATAGCAAAGACTCAGGAGCACTCATACAAACCTCTGTCTTACAGCTTCCTAATCGAATTAAATACTTCAGCCATACATCTGCCTTATCACATGTTAGCCTTTCACTTCAGAAGCATCAAGATCAGATATATAAATCTCTCCCTCCTAGATGCCTTGCACTCTTTGGCAACCTAGCTGGAAGGATTTATCTCCAAGTCCAACTACTCAGGGACACTAACGCATCTCTGCTCAGTGAAGGTGTCTGACCCTCCCTGCAGGAAAGAAGTGCTATGAGCATGTGCAACAACAGACATTCTGTGAGTCTCCTCAAAATCTCTTAACACATAATTAAAAGAAAACTTGATTTGACTAGTAGATAGGGAGCTACTTGGGATGGGGAGGCGTATGTTCCCTCCTTCAATGAGTACGTAGTGTGAAATGTTGGTGTATTTATGGGAATGAGAATACAAGTCAGAATTTCTCAGACATTATGCTTAAAAATCATGTTTGTGTGCTCTCTCTCTCTCCCCACCCTGTCCCCTGCCTTTCCCTTGCATCTTTTCTCCAGCGAAGATTTAATTATTTAATGCCAAGTGCAATAACATCAGGAGAGACCAAGAGCATTCTTCCATAGAATACTTCATAGCACACTAATTAGGACTCCTCTGAGAGATTTAACAATCCCTGTAGGCAGAGGAGGGAACTGAATCTGATCTCTTCTAATCCCAATGACTGTTCTCATTTTTGTGCTATTGCAAAGGGGAGCAGAGGGCTCCTAGTGGCCACATTTTGTGAGAAAAGTACTGCTCATGCCTCACTCCAGCTGTGGATGGGTGCCTTGTTCGGTTCCAAGAAACTGGTTAAGACTGAGACAAAACTCGGTGGCCAGCACTTGCTATTGCTTATGTAGATTACACAGACTACCGCTGAACATGCCCGCTTCCATCCAAGTGTATTATCAGCTCTTCCTCCATGGAAAAAGAAACTTCTATACCTAATTCAGAACTGTGAATTCCACTAGGTACACGCCTGCGTGTGAGGCTCTCTAATGCTGGCCTTGGCTCCCTTCAGCTGGATGGAGCTTACGCAATACGAAATATGAAAGGAGCCAGACACGCGGGGAACACATTTTTATTTACGGCAGAGCACGTTGTTGGGTGGCGAGGAACGCATGCTGGAAGGGGAGCACCAGCATCAAGCAGCTGCCAGGAGGAAAGCAGCACATAAACTGGCAAACTTTACTTTTCTCACAGTTTTGAGCTTCTGACCGCATCATGACCACAACATCACACTTTGGCCAGTACGAATGGGATTTTGCAGCGCATGAGAGAAGTATAAGCAAACTGGAGGATTAGCACTGGTCTGAAGATTGCATCTGATTGCAATGAAGTATGTTACATACATATTTGGGCCATTAGTTATAGGTGACATAGACCAAGAGCACAAGAAAAATTGCTTAAGTGGTAATAATATTCAATTACTTCTCCCCTTATTACAGATCACTGATGTTTCTAGTATTTCTGCTCTTTCTTAAACTCTTCAGCTTTGCCATGGAAAATTCAACAGTAACTAGCTACAATAAAAAATAAGGACAGTAAATGAGGACTGTTTTTTATTAAAACATGGCCAGGATTTTAAGAGTTATTGTAATGCTTATTGAAATCAACATAAATCTTCCCCCCAAATTAAACTAATCTAAGAAGATCTTTTCATTACAAAAGAAAGTTGCAATACGAATATTAGTTATGTCACCCTATACAACTGACCTGTTTTAAACCAGAGCAAATGTGAAATTTTCATCCTATTTTCAAGTTGCTGCTCTTTATTTTTACCAATTAATGACTCATTTGAACTTCACCTCATGATACTTGATTAGTCCTCTTCAATATACTGGAGGTTATACATTCTTCATTTGTGTCATTCATTAATCACTGTTCAATAAGTGCTGTCAGAAAGCTGTTGTCTTTGATGTCTCATTGCTCGCCGCATTCTTTCTTGTTGGTAGTTAATCAAATGCTCCCCTGCTGCGGTCAAAGCGCAGTTTGATAGCAGTTTCAGAGGTGGTCCAGCATTAAAACACGGAGCTTATTATAAAGGTTCATTTCTTCTTATACCATGCTAAACTGAAAGGTAAACTGAAAGCTTTCACTTTGCAGTCCTTGGCAAATGACACGTTGTTGTCATGCCCTTATGACTGGGTAGCTCAGAAAATAGTACTAAGTTCTGCCATCTAACTGAAGCACACTGCAATGACTGACTAATTACCTGCAGCTCTGAAATGAACCGCAAAGTTTCCACTGTCAATCTCTGTGAAATAATGCTTCTTTTTTTTTAGAGACTGGAATTAGAACGATTGTCAAAATGTGTTAAAACTTCAGGAGGCAGTAAGTCAAATGAAAGCATCCAACAGAGAAAAATTTCTATCTTGGGATAAAATGAACATTTTCATTTCTAATATTTGTTCAAGACAGATTTATATTGAAAATATTCAGAAAAAAATTCTGAAAAACCAATAGTTAGCAGGCGGACTGAAAACAAGTGAACTACCAACTAAGAAGAGAATGAAAAAGGAGAATGAAATGGGACCAGGAATCACCACTGGAAATAAAAATAAATTTAAAAACAGACTACTAGAAAATACTGTGGGTTTTTATAGTAGTTTGGCATTGCCATGCTTATTTGCTTTAAAAGAAATCATCAGCGTTTGGGGCCTTTACCTTAAAATCATCCAGACTAATGATTTCCTGTCTCTCTTCCTTTTCAGAGAGCTTATCCCTGATTACATGAGCCCCCAGACAACTGCAGCTGTACAGCTGAAGAAGCAGTAAAATGTAGTAAGAGATCTATCAGAGTAATATATATTATCATCATCATCTTTTACTTGTAAGTGAATTTGTATACTTATATAAGACCAGTAGCACAAATAAAAGTGAAAAGAGAAAATGTTTTGGATACTGTAAATGTAAAAAAAAAAAATAATGCATTTATAAAACCACGTTGAGCTGGAATTCTAAGCCCAGACATAAAAGTTAAATTCAGATCAAAAGCCTCAAGAAAATAACAAAAAGCACCAAAATAATTCAACTTCGGGAATAGCTGAGATAAAGGAATCATTTTTAGCTGCATCATTCAAGTTGCTTGGGAGATGGAGAAATAATTTTTTTTTTTGCCTTAAATACACAAGGATTATTAGGAAAAATGTTCATGTCTGCGCTTATTGCCTTGTGTGCTATTGAAGTATTAGTTTTGCTTGCTATCCTGAGCTCTAACCTGCTTTGCAGACATGAAGTTGTATGATTAGCACCCAAACTTTAGACCTGCTTAAAAAGTTCATTGAAGTTCTTAAAAACTCACTGGCATCACTGATAAAGAGGAAGCACTTTTAAAAAGACGACTATTATACTACATAATAATTTTATAAATAATATATAAGAACTACTATATTTAGCAAGTGATAAACAGTAGTCCCTAAGAAGAAGCTAATGCACTTTTAGGCAGTTAAGTGCCTGCCCTACTGCATCACTGTTCCCTGGTTCCTCTTCTGCAAAAAATCCAGTGATAGTCACCTATTATTAAAACACTCAAACTAGTAAGACAAGGTCTTGGGACGTGTATAGGAGAAGTATCCTGGAAACTCTCAGATTGTGGCAGAGGTGGGTAAGTGTAATTAAAAAAAAAAAATATTGCAAAAGAATCTTTGTAGTAGACACTTTATGATCCAGCCATGGTACGGATAGTGACAAAACTCATGTCTATCATTTTTGGATCTCTGTGCTGTGTGGTTTTGTTATAGCTTTCATGAAGAATATGTATCTGTAATTAAAATAAGAGTTTGGTGGACTATTTCTATTCTAACATTCTCTTTGCTACCTGCTATTTCCCATTTTTCCCCTCATTTAAGACTGAACAGAAGAAAAGATGATGTTTTAGCCTGCAGGCATTTTCTTTAGATTTTTTGTAAAATAACTGAGGGAACAAAATATTTTCCTTTCTCTAGACACTAGCATTCCCCCTGACTCAAATCCCCATGGCCTCAAGTACCATTTTCTTTTCTGTTCAAGTCTAGAAATAAAAGCAGTAAGTTAATACATAGTCAGTTGGTTCATTCTTGTTACAATACACCTCTTGGTGTGCATTTTGATCTTAGGAAGAGCAGTATAAAAAGTTAAGGAAAAAAATCTGAAGGGTGTAAATCCCTGTTGTACTAAAGTAGGCACTGACCTATTCAAAATCCAGAGACTAATTTGCTGAGGTTACGAGGCAGTAATACCATCTCCATTGATACCTGTAATGCTCCAACCAGTTCTCCTCCCAGCAGTATCTGAAGTTCACTGACCTGCTTAGCCTAGCTCTTAGCTTACATTGCTCAACTTCTGTGTGATATCACTACTGTCAACTTACACTACTCTCAGACAGGTAAAATTGGAACAAATGTTTCCAGAAGAAAGAAGTGACATCATCACTCTGATTCACGATAAGCTGTATGATGGATGTCTGTTGAGTATTTCAGTGCCAGCAAAAAGATGGGCATTTGGAAAGAGGAGGGACGCATGGACATGTTTTCCAGTGAGATTTATGTTCACTTGCCTGATTTTGTTTTTCTCAGCCAGGCACCAAATTTTTGGTGCTGTATCATTGCCTCCACTGTGTAGTTACTGAACTTTTTGCAGGAATATAATAAAAAATTACTCACGCTAAGTCTGTGCTATTGTCTAGTGCATCAAGCTTCTGTGAAGTGTAAGCCAATAAAATTGTATTAGGATGAAT
>VYZW01021128.1:15933-26809 GCA_013401315.1 Balaeniceps rex
ATAAAGTTTTGCTAGTGGAGACAATTGGTAAGTCATGGCTGAAAGTGCAAAGTTTATATTTTGTGGAGACCATCACAAAGGAAATTCTATTAAAGAACCATCCCTGTAAATTGAAAAGGACCAAATAATTTGCTTAAATCTTTGGGAAAGAAAAGGTCAGGAGTGTCAGCTGATTTTTTTAAGAATTACTTTATTTTANATTCAGGACAATGACATGGTGTTGCATTGCTGGTAGTTGGTTTTGGTTTTGGGTGTTGTTTTTTTTTTTTTTTGCTTTTGAATCTCTCNCAGGAGTGTCAGCTGATTTTTTAAGAATTACTTTATTTTAGTATTTTAAAAAGTAGAGTTGTTCATTAGCGAGGTTCTCTACTTTCTACATTTGCCATTATAAGCATTCCTCCAGAAGTTTTAGGACACTTAAATCGGCATCAGGCCAAATTTTACAAACTTTTTTTTTTTTTTAAATATTCTTATGTGTGGAGTCCCACACTATTAAACTATTTCAGGAAAGTGAGACAGCTCAGTGACTTCAGATAGGGAAGTCAAATGTACATGCATAAATTTGAGTTGGTTAAAACTTTAGTCAAACTAGTTTTTAAGATATTTTTACAATTCTCATTTTGATGATGTGCCTTTTGTTATAATTTCATCTATTGTGTTTTGGTTTGTTCTTGTGTATATATACCTACCCCATATAAGGCTTTTTAAAGAGTTCAAATTTATCCCTGTAAAAAAAAATATTTTTTGATATATGCTGGTGTGGTACATCTATAACTTCTCAAAATTACCCTTTTAGTGCAATGTTTCAGTTGTGGGAGCTTGTCGTTTTCCAGACAAGTACTGTTCAACATCTATCTTACAGAAAGACTCATCACTAATATCTGCAAACCAGCTGTAATAACAGGCTTTGCCAGTGCTGTGTATCATGTTTATCATTAATGCTTCTAGATATGTCTTAAACTATGCCAAGGTGTGTTAAGATTGTAGCAAAACTTTATACACTGAAGTTCAGTACACTTCAAAGTACTGTGGCAGAAATAAAATTAGAAGTGTCTGGGATATGGGTTGAGGGAATAATCTGCTGGCTTTCTGATTATATATGCTAAGTACTAAACAGAGTACAAAACATACTTAAATTTTCTGACACCTGTGACAGATATTTAGACTTAAATCTCTTTATCCTGAATTCACTCTGCTGTGTCTTGTTTTAGAACATCTGGTACTTGACATGAGGCACTAGATTTAGATTTCTGCAGTATTTCAGTCCAACTGCAGCATTATAAAAGAAGGTCAAAAAGCAGAACACTATGATTTTTCCCTGTGTATGTGCACATGCGTGCACATACATGTAATTCTTAGGTGAGGAAGTGTGGGTACTATATTTTGATGTATATATACATGTAAGTAGGGATAAATTAATTATTCCTTGATAACAATTTTTACCACATCACAATATGCTGCCATTTTGTAACTCACTTTTGTTGGGCTTTTTAATTTTAAGAAAACATAGAATGTTGGGATTGCTAACTCCAGCTTGATTATCCTTTTCAGGGGTATATTGTGAGCAGCTTTTTGGTTGAATGATGAGCCATTTTTTTCATCCTGTGGGCAGCAAAGTGATGAAGTAAAAATACCTATGAAAATGAATGTTGCAAGATGAAAGTTTAAATTGCTGTATTATCCTTTTAGTTTTCATTTGGAGACTTTGTATGTCACTGTTCATTTTAAATGCAGATTTCTTTGAACACCCTTTCTGATGTGAATTTGGAAAAGTTTTTTAACAGCATACTTCATTCTGTAATGCTGAGCATCACGTTGCAGCCAGTAAGCATTAGATCTAGTATTTGTAGTTTGCAACTGTGTTGGTCTTAAATACAATGTTTCCAACATACTCCTGCTAGCTTTAACATAATTATAATTACCTGTTTTAACATCAAAATAGTGAGAAAAAAATTGTTTTCTGACAAAGTATTTATTTGCACTACTTATGAATACTGGAGTTTACTGGGACAGGGTTTTTTCTCACCATGTGAGGTTTACTTGTGTGTGGGTAGGTACATACATTTGTCACGTGTTGACAATCAATTGCCTCAACTGTGTGTATACTGTATGTAAATATGAACATATTTTTCAAGATTAAGGGGGAAACCTGCATCTTAATGGTGGTAAAGCTACTCTGTAGTAAGGTGACCCCAACTGTAACCCCTTTTTGTCTCCAGATACTATGTGGTTTGTTTTACTTCTTTAATGAAAATTATTAGTGTTCTTGGAAAATTTTAGCTCCAGGGAAATTTTCCTCAATATTTAATGTATAACATGTTCAGAGAATTATATTTTGAAAAATTAATTTTGGAATAGATAATTCTATGCTATGGTTGTATTTTAACCTAAGAGTTTAAACTTGTCCTATTTTATCATGAACCAATGGCTATCTCTTTTAAGGGTTCAGCATTTTAACTTCAGTCACAAACCAGAAATTTTTGTTTGTCTTGGCTTACAAATTGAAATTAATTTGAAGACTAAGTGAGAACCAAGAATAACTTTTTGAGTAAGATCATAAAAATCAAGCAGTACAGACTAGGTACTGTACTCATAATCCTGGAGGAGGTGTGGAAACTATAATGGAACATGTTTGAATGAAATATATGTACTGCATACAAAACAAAAAGATGTTTCTGATGTTAGTAAATCTAATAATCTCTCTCTTAATATCATTAAAGCATTTAAGCCATTAGCTAGGTCTCATTTGTAACAACCATTTAAATCATAGGAATAGTTTGCATCAGAAGAGTAAACATGCCCCTTTTTTATTTATTTAAATTTCTTGCTAAGGATAATTGCAGGACTAAAGTTGCGAAATACCACTCCTTTCCAAGCATGGTAAGCAAAGAAGCCAGATCCTCTGTACTTGCATTGCATTCTTGGTTTATATCAAATTGTTCAATATTTTATATTTTCTTCAGTGTTTTAAATGCTGTTTATTTCTAGCATATGGGCCTTAATCTCTCTTGATTATTTGTTAGTTTGTTTCCCCACTGGCACTCAGATAAACTTTGCTGTGGAAAGCTTTTCTGTAGGTGATTCAGGGTAACAGATCATGACATGGGTGTTGTGTTAGTGAATACATGTATCTGTCAAAATTTGCATGTCATAACTAGCTGAAGAGCCAAAATACTCACCTGCCTCTTACACAGTGGTGGAAGATGATGGAGAGCTGTAAGCAACTTGGTTTGTCAGTAGTTCCTGAAAACAAGCAGTAAGTGGATTTTGCAAGACTGATATATATGAGGATTTCCATGTAGTCATTATGAAATTATATTTAAAATAAAAAAAATCTTGGAACAAGATTTCAAAACATAACAGCTAACCATTTCAGATAAACTTGCCTAATAAGTTTGGCAGGTGTCAAGGCCTGTGACATTAGAAGTTCAGAAGCAAGCTGTAGAAGTCTAAGGGTACCTTACAGCTTCCAGAAACAAATTTAGTAAAAATCTGTCCTGTGTTATTTGTCTGTATTTGAGATTTAATGAAAAAAATACAATTTTTGTTTCCACTCTTTTATTTATTTTTCTGTAGGCTACCTGCCCCCCCCCCTTTTTTTTTTCACCATGTTCATCAGATTTACCAAAGGTAATATCTGAGGGACCAAATGAATTTAAAAGGGGTCCATAAGTTATCCCTCCTATCATAAAGGATTAGTAAGCTATTCCTGTGAGGAGCTGTTGATGGGAACAGATGTATAGTAAAACTTTGTGTCTACAGTAAAACCTTGTGCTACATTTTAGCTTGTGCATGATGAGCAAAGTGATGAGATCAAGTTTTATTAACCGATTACTTGGTTGTGAGCTCCCAGTGTTTTACAGTCAGTGAGACTTAGATGGAGTATCTTTGCATTCTGATAGAGCTTTCTAAAGCAATTTAAATTTTGACTCTTGAAAAGATGATTAATCACTCATTAAAGTGTGGTATAGAATTCGCACAGGTTTTTAGTTTTAGAGGGTAAAATGGTCAGGGGAGATTACTGTTTAGGAGTATCTCCTAGTAAAGTGACTCTATGGTGCTTTGTCATGGAAACTTCCTTACAAATCGGTAGTGGATCCTGTGTGTTTGAGTCCTCATCCTCTCCAGAACTAATCACAAAGCAGAAAAAATAGTATGAATGAAGCAACCTTTTACCTTTTGTTCTAAAGTAAGGAGGTCTTGGAAGTGACAGAAATACTGGCTATTGACACTGTTCTTTCTGTCCAGGCAGTTATTATTGTTGTGCTAGACTTTCATGTTATTAGTTTATGAAAAATGCAAGTAGTAAAAACTTTGTGGCTTCAAGTATACAGTAGATGTGAGTTAATAATCACTCAGGATAAACCAACTTGTCAAAGTATTAATAGATTCCTAGTACTAGGGTGTGTCTGTGTGTTTTTGTGTGCCGGTGTTCAATGATTACTTTGAAACAAGACTTCTTACTGTTTTCTTGCAGATAGTGAATACTTTTGGGAAGGATATTACTAGCTGGTTATTTATGGAAAAATACCATATGATTAAATAAAATTGAGTCATTTAACATTTTTTTCCATATCGAAGATTCCAGGAAAAAGCTAATAAAGATTTTTAATAATTAAATCAGATACTCTTAATACATTTTAGATTTACTATGGTAGCTTTTATTTGCTATTAAAAAACCCCGACAACTAAATTGAGGTACCCCATACTGCATTTTTTAAATTTGTAATTCCTGTACTTTACAATGAATCTTTTGATCTGTTTTCATCCTTGTGAGAATACAAAAAAGAAACATTCTGCAAGGGTTAAAAGATTATTTTCTTACTTTTTTCTGTCATACCAGGTTTGTTTCTCTGAACTAAGGTTTCTGAGGATTTTTACTACTTTAGCATTATGTAATCTTATCTCTGTCATAGAAGAAGCATAAGCAGCAAGTAGCCCACTTCTTGTGGACAGACAGGCTAGGCGAAAGGACGTGGGTTGGTGGTGTGAGCCCCTCTTCACCAGGATAGCCTCGTGTGCTGGTGTGAACCCCAGACATTCAAGATTCGGTACTGGTGAAGGACTAAACCGAACGGGTTTTTAATAACCGTGACCTCTGCTGTATGATGTCCTTTACCTGGGACCAGGGAAAATCTTCATTCTTAGACCTGAAGATGGCACGTGTTGAAGATCATGTTATTGGTGCATGTAAGCCATTATCTTAACTGTCTTACTGAGCTGGTTAATGCTGTTGACTGTTGTTGAAATGTGAAATGTAGTTACTATTGACTTTGTAAATACCTGCCAGAGATGAAATATAATTATTTTAAATCATTGTAAATAGAGATGTATAAAACTCGACACAATCTGCAATGCAGAAAAAAATTATATATATATAAATATATAAAGATGTTAAATAAATGTGCTGTTTCTGAACAGAAATGTATACTTTGTGATTCGTTTTGGTTTTTTTTGGTTTTGTGTTTTTTGTTTTTTTTTTTTAAACTTTGATTTACGTTGATGAGGTGTGTAATGCAGGGTACAGCTGCAGGTTTCGTAGCTCAGACGAGTGCCTGGGGTGGGAGGCGGGAAGCAGCCACCGGGGGCTGCGTGTGAGTTAACTTTGCCTCGGAGCGTTCGTCGTAGCTGCCGTCGTCTGAGCGTTTCTCTGAAGAAGCGCAGGTAGAGGGGGCCGGGGCCGGGGCCGGGGCCGGGGCGGCTTCGCGTCGTCACGGCAACCCCGGGCGCCCTCCCGGTGGGTGCGCGCTTCGCTGGCAGCGGAAGTCCCGCCCTCTCGCCCATTCCGCCGGCGGGAGGCGGGACAGAAAAGAGGATCGCGAATTGGCCGAGGCATAGGTCAGTCAAGACGCGGCGGCATCGTGCAGTGCCCGCCCCGCTCGCCCTCGCGGGGGCGGTAGAGTCGCCCCTTGCCTGGCACGTGAGGCCGCGGCGGCGGAGCGGGGAGGGGAGGGGGCACGTGAGCCCGCGGCCCAGGCCCGGGCCCTCCGGAGGGAGGACAGTTCCGACGGGGCTGGGCGGGGCCTACGGCGCTGATCCGGGGGTGCTTGCAGGGTGCCCGCCATGAGCCAGCCGGAGGGCAAGGGCAGCGGCGCCCTGGAGGTGAAGTTCGTGCCCGATGAGGAGGTCCTGAAGCACATTGCTGACGACGCAGGTACGGCCGTCCCGGGGCTGTGAGAGGAGTCCGAGCAGCCGCGGCGCCCCCGGGGCAGGGAGCCCTTCTCCGACACCCGGGGCGGGTGAGCGCCTTGGCCGGGCTGCAGGCAGGAGGAGCCCCTCAGCGTCATTCTCCTCCGACTGCCTCTTCCGCAGTTTATTTCTGTCCCCGCCCCGGCACATGGAAAGGGGCAGCCGCGGCACCGTGGCAAGAGCCCTTAGCTGAAGGTGGATACTAGCTCCCGATAGTAGCTTCCCGAACAGCAAGGTGTGTGTGACGGCCTGGGACAAGGGTCACAAATAGCCTGGCTGACTTCCCAACCCCCGACATGGTTAAACACACAGGGAATCAAATCGGAACGAGGTTCGAGGTGGTTGCTACAGGAGTCTTGCTGCAGTTTTGACTACTTGTAAGGTTTGGAACCTCTGTGGAGATGCTTAAAACTTGCCTGTACAAGGCACAGAGCACCCTGATTTGACTTCGCTGTCGGTCCTGCTTGAGCAGAAGATCAGACAGACGGTCTCCAGACGTCTCTCGGCCTAAATTCTCCCATGAGTGTACTGACAGCCTGTAGGCCAGGTCTTTTCCACCTGCTCCCCTGTGCTAGGAAAGGTAGGGGATGCCAAATACCAGCCCCTTTGCATGCAATTTGATACTATGTGTGGGTCACTGTCATTTCTCCCAAACTGTGGAAGCTGGTGTGTGCTGAAATGGGGATCTTGTCCTCATGGACTGCAGGGGCCAGCTTTTGTGGTAAAGGAGGGACTAATGACTGTAGGGTCAGCTGACCACCAGGGCACAGACCAGCTATTCTTTTAACGGTACATCTTTTTGATATTGTATTTGTTTAGTGATTTGCACAACAGGAACTTGGTCTCTAAATGGGGTGGCTGCATACTACTGCAATAGAAATAATGAAATAGTAGGAGGTTAAAGCTTTTATTGCAATCCTAGGTGTTAAACTACGAAAGGACAAGACTCAGCTGACAGTCAGTGTGAAGAGATTTGTGAAGAAGCTTGAGAATATTTCAGATGACGAAGCTCAGGAGATCCTGGAAGAGAACAACTATGTTGCTGCTCTTGGAATATGTGCCCAAGGTATTAGCAGAGGAGAACCTAACACAGCTGTGACTTCAGGAGATTCTTGCAGTGTCAACGTTGTACAATGTTGATGAAATGGCTTTTGAGGGCTGACCAGCTCTGGCTGTGCTTGTGGTAACAGGTAGAGGAGAGGATAATGATTCTAGGATTTTATTATGATATTTATTTCATAACACCTGCAATATAAAGAGTCCTTTGAGCCAAATAGTAAAATGGTGCATTTCATCTTCCTTGGGTTGGGAATATACCAGTGCTTTTTAAATAGCTACAAGTAACATTTCTTTTCACAGATCCAGTGGGAAATGGCTCAGGTGTAAGTGGTGGTGAAGTTTACTCATTCCAGACTCCCAAATGCTCCAGCAAAATGGCAGAGCTGGGTATGTTTTTCTCTTTCTTCTTTCATTCTTGCTCTGGCTATGGTCTTTTTTGGAGTACTCTGTTAATGTGATTTGTCACTTCTGTTTATTCAAAAGATATGTTTGCAGTATTTCAATAGCTTTTATCTGGCTCTGAATCAGTCTTTCTCAGAAAAAAAAGCACAGGGCTAGGACAGAACAAAGGCGTGGTGGGGGTAAGAAATACAGATAATAAACAAAGATATAAGAAAAAGTAGAAGTTTCTTAATGCTGGGAGAAAGTCTGCGTGTAAGTGGCAAAGGATGGCAGGGGTTTTATTTGTGTAACTTAGAAGGATATGAGAATAACTCATTATTTAGCAGAGAGTCAAAAAAAGGCAGTAGCAGCTTTGGGTGTCAGGGGATTTCTCCTACTCAAAGTGTCTGAGCATGCTTGCTAGGCTAACTGTGGACTTTGGAGAAGCAAGCAGAAAGTGGCAGTTCTAGAGAGGGTGGGCTGTTCTGGTTCAAATAAGATGCTTGATCCCTGCTGTCACTACATTTCTTCTCACTTGAAGAGTCTTTGTGTGCCCAGCACCATCTGAATTTCATTAGTGTTTAGCTGCCACAGCTACTGATACATCCTAGAAAGGATGATCCAAGGGAGAGGGGTCATCCTTCTGTATCACTATACAGAAACTGGTTTCCATACCTCTTTACTTCTCTCTGGGCTTCTGCTCTGTCTTGGGAAGTTGTGTGTTTCTTAGACCTCCTTCTGCAGCAGGGTAGGTTTCGCTGGTGCTCCCTCCTGGAGCCATGACTCAGTTTGAAAACTGAGGCAAGTCTTACAATGGAAGGCTGGTTTTCTTGAGGGACTGTTAGCAGGATATGGGGGCCTTCCATATTCAGATCAGTGATTCAACTTCAGCTTGTGCTGATAAGTAGTAGAAAGAGGTAAATAGAATACAAGAACCCACCTCCTGGGCAACTGATCTGTTTGCTATACCTGGTGCTCTACTATGTCCAGTTGAGCAGTTTTAAAGGACTAGGTGAGCATGACCAAACATTGCTCTGATTTGAAGACATGTGGTCTCCTAGGGAGCAGAGTGTGCTCTGCCATTGCCTCAGCTATACTTGTAAAATGAATTAACTGAGTCCAGTCTTTGAAAATCTTTGTTAAGGATTACGTTCACCATTAGGGTTAGGAAAAAATGGAAGTATCTGGTGCACTTCCTGAAATAGCTGGGAAATTAATACTTAGACAGTGTTTCAGGTGTACGGCTCCACTGGCTGACTAGCCAGAGCTGGGAGTTTTGTACCTGACATGTGAAACGTCTTCCCTTCCCCCTATTTCCTACAGCCTCTGCATTAGCCCAGACACCAGGACAGTGTGTTGCACCTGAGTGCCCTGAGAAGACAGCCAAAACCCCTCAAAGCAGCAGTAAGTCCTGTGATGCTTTGGGGAACTGAAGCTGAGTGAATGGGGGTTATGTTTCTATGTGGGTGGTGGAGTGGATGCTTGAGTGCCAGCTTCTGTCATGCTTGAGTATTCTTGTCAGCTTAACATTGTAGACTGAACTGCTTGGTATGCATGGCCTCTGGTTCACCTGGGTGTCAGATCTTTTATTCTGCCCTGCTGGTGTAGAGAAAACAGCAACTTCTCTCTCATCTGTTGCTGTGACACTTAATGATTTCCTCTGTGTTGAACAGAAATGCTTGCACTTGAGAGAGTTACAAGCTGGGCTGATGTGTTGAGCACCAAATAGGTAGGATTGTGTGGGTGTTCATGTGTAAATTCATGCTTTATTGTATAATATTCAAGCACCCAATGCTGCAGGGGGAAATACAGGTAGGAGAAGTCAGTACAGGTCAACACTGGCAAGAGCATGTTACTTTTTGCTCAGAAATGGAGTCTGATGTGCTCGGAGAGAAGACATTAGATCATTTTTCAGCCTCTTCCTTCCTGCTGATGGCCTCCCAAAGCTGTGAGCAGAATTAAAAGCTGCCTTCTGTGGTAATAACATTGACTGTCTTTGTTCTCTCCTTGCCTACCTGTGAGGAACTAGAGGCTTCCCTCATAGGATTACCCACCCAGGGAGCTGATATTCTGGTGCAGTGTACTTCTGAATAGTGAATGCCTGTTTTTCTAATAGGCCATCTTGTGCCACTGTTGAAAATACACAGTACTCTGAACAATGCTGTTTCTTGCTTTGCAGAACGTTCAAATTCAAACAAAGTGCAGCAGAGGGTAAGTGATGACTCTACCTTGCTTGGGGTTTTGGTTTTTTTTGGGTTTTTTTTTCACTTTTAAAACTTGAACTGACCAATTACTACAGTTCTGGAAAGGAAGGACCTTGAAAAGCCTCATCCATGGTACAGATGTCTCTCCTAATCCAACTAGGCAGGAGTAACTCAAGTGAGAACCAGAGCTATCATTAATCATTGCCTCTGCTTTCCCACTTTCTTGTGGGCTGAAATAGCTTGGAAATGTAACCTGATTCTACTCTGCTTGGCAGAAGGCTGTTCTGAGGAGGTATATATTTCTTCTTCTAATGCATGTTTTTTCTTTGCTGTTACAGAGTAAAAAGAAAGAATTTGTGTCTACCACACCTTACAGACTCAGAAAGAGGTTATCAGGTAAAGATCAACCTTTGCAGTCAGCTCCCACAGTCAGTGAGGTACTGTGTTCAGAGGATAGAATTATAGAATAATTTGGTTGGAAAAGAACTTTAAGATCATCGGTAGTGTTTCTCCTGGTGGCCTTCTGCCTGTAGTAGCAGTCTGACTGAAGCAATCTGATTCATCCTGCAGAGAGTGTAGAAATGTCCTTAAGGAAGACTATGTAGACATTTTCCCTACAACAGATTGCTACTTAGGTAAGGGGTAGAAGGGTTAGAAGCACCAAGTTGCTGAACATCAGTAACGTGATCAAAAGAGACAAAACTCTCAGTAATCTAACCTATGCTGATACTTAAGTCTGGCACAATTGCTTGAACCAAGTCATAAAACTTTTTGATGATGGATGGGACATTCATGGTAAAGTATTTCCAATAACTGGGTGGCTATATGTGCTCAGAGTGAATGCAGAGGAGAGTTTAGTGCGTGGTGTTTCATGTTCTATTTCTTTTGTGTTGAGAGACCAAGACTGAGCCAGATTCCGTCTATGCTCTTCAATCAACATTGCTAACAGAGGTCTTTTACAAAACCTTTTTTGCAGAGTGTGACCCAGAAGATACTCAGCTTGCATGATCGGCATTTGGGAAAACTGACGTAGACATGCTAAG
>VYZW01021129.1:3367-22771 GCA_013401315.1 Balaeniceps rex
AAAACGTAAATGCTCCAAAAGAGAGGACTGTTTCAGGAGAACCTCTTCAGTTTGTCAACACTAAATGGAAGTTGGAACACTCAGATTTCAAATTCAGGTCTTACGAGGTACAGGCTGCATATGCAACACAGGGTGTCACCAGCTCTGCAATGCTCAGCTACCTGGTGGTTGTTTCACTCTGAAGCCTAACATTGACCAGAGACAATAATAGCAAATTACAGAGCCTATTTGTCTCAATTCTTAAATTCGCCTCACGGTTGATGTAGTAATGGTGCTAGCTTTCGAAGATGTCCAATGTCAGTGCTGATTAGAGAGCAGCACACATCCTCTGACAGTAGTATCTACTGGACTTGTTTTCACTGCAAAGGACAGGGCTATATAACCACCACAGGGATGAGAGAGATCAGGGTTAAGTGTTTCAGTATACAAACTCCAAGGAATAGAGCAGGTTTTCAAGAACTCAAGACTAATGAAAAAGAACAGAAATAAAAAAAGAGTTAGGATGGATATTACAAAAAAAAAAATCCTGAGATTGAGTTCAGACAGCAGAGCAGTTTCCTGTGGGAAGAACTGAAATCTTTATTGCCTAAAGCATTTACGTTACACTAGAAAATGCTGCTCTTCATACAGTACAAACATTCACTAGCCCTAAGGCAGTAGATTAGATGACCTACTAGGTCTTTTCTCACTCTAATTTCAGTGATCCCATTAAATTGCTGCAAGAGGATACCAGGCTGTATCTGCTTCAATACAGTAGTGCAAGCTCAGAGAGACAATATAGCTGAGCGAATACCAAAACCAAAAATCCAATCTTGCACTAGTAAAACTTACCTTAACCCTTTAAAAATAAATGAAAAATCAGGAATGTGCTGAGCATTAATATTTCAAGCTGACAAGGGCCAAAAGCAATTAAAAACATCCCCTAATTTTGCATGCCCATCTCATGACAGCTGTTTCATCATCTTCAGCCAAGACAGACTCGAAGACATTTGAAGAACCTGATTCTAAATAATTAACCTCCCCAGCTCTTTGTTGTTTGGTCCCATCTACCCTACATTGCCTTTTATATTTATTGCCTTTTACATATATGACAAGGGATGAAAGGAATGAAAGGTACCAAACAAGGGGACTAGGCTTCACTGGTTGAAAGAAACAGACTAAAGTAGCCCACACCTAATATCAGCTAAACCATAGCCCTATTTTGATGAGGCAGCATTTCTTGATATTAATAATTTGGTGTAAGAAGTGGAGATGGCTGTGTATTTGTACGGCCTAATGTGGAAATCTGGGGCTAAAAATTGGCAACCCAGTCTCTTAATGAGATCCTACAGCAAATGAGTGTCTGTTAGGGCAATCAGTAAAGCTGAGTCAGATGAACCACACATCTCCTTTTAGCTTGCTGTAGAAACCACCTCTTACGGAACTCTTGAATTTTCCAGAAGACGATTTATTTTCGATTTGTAGCATGCACCCACAATAATCTTGTCTGAATAACAGAAATTACATCAGAACCAACTGAAACAAAAAAAAATGGACAAAAGTAAACTCACAAAAGGAACTCTTCCATGAGCAAAACTCTGGTTTACATCAGGAAGCTTCCTGAGGAAACACTTGAACAAACCAATTGCCTTGGCAACGTGAAAGATAGCCTACTTCAGCTCTGTCGGGCCAAGAAACAGTGGGAGACAGGCTCTCAAGTAGAAGACCCTCCTGCTCCCAAGCCCCTTTGTAGCCTTCTAAAACCCAGATCTAGGAACTCCTATTTCCATTGCAGCTACCAGGTTTGCTGCATTAGAGGGAAAGTTAGTCTCCAAGACAGGTAGGACCCATTACCTAGGATTTTTAATATTAAACTGTCACCCTCAATTGCACACAAGCTGCATTTGCTCTCTTGTGAAAGACATCCTTAAAGAAGAATGCAGATACTCCTACGTCATCTGAAGTTTCTGGATGATTTCCACTGGCAGTTCCTACACAGACCACCCTGCTACAAAAACAGTCAGGAGGTGACACACAGGAGACTGTTGCTAAAATTTGGGTCTGGGCAATGATGGATGTCCTCCTGCTAAGAGCTCTTCTCCACTCTGCAGCAAGAGAACCTCACCTAACCTAGCACCGATTTCACCCTGCAGTTAGGAAGTGGCACAGGAAGGTTAAGGGAACTGCTGAGTGCCATGAATGCTCTCTGGCTAATCCAGAAATACCAGGTGACAAGGTATTTCAAACTATCACAATTTATCTGTTCTGGGGACTGGAGTTATTCTCAACAGCTGTTCTAGGCATATATTGTTTCATAAAATATATGCAATAGTAGCAGTTCCTATTTAAACCTTAAAGTAAACCCATGGCTCCTCCAAGCAATTTTCTTCTTTTGATATTCCCTTTACCTTCTTCCTTTCTCCCACTTCAGTTGAAATATATCAGATAGAAACCATTCTTACAGATAATCCCTAACTTTCCTCTTCAGATTCTTCCAGTTTCTTGTGATTTCAGTGACTCCACATAGTTTCACCCTCATCTCCAATCTCAAGTTTTACATCCTAACTTTACATCTTCCAGCTCCCCCTTTTCCCACTCATGTTCATGATCTTTTCTTTGCTGTTTTTTATGCTTGGGTCTTCCCTCATCCACTCTATTACCCAAAAAACAATCTTAACATTTACTTAGGCCCAGACATAAGTAACTTACTTTCAGTTGTGAAATAATCCAATCATTTCTCTATCAAAAAAATCCCCTGCAAAGAATGTTGAAGTTGCTAGAAAAGAAGCCCCTCTCTGTATTTTCTCAACTGCTTAGACCAAAACCACAGCCCAGATCTCAGAGCTAAATGCATCAGTTCGCACATCCATGAAAGACTGTTGAACAGTAAACAGAATAAATATGACAGCTGGCTGGGATGAATTAACAGATGAAGAAATTAGAGGTTCCCCAGTTATGGTTTGGGGAAACAGAAACATCCCTCATCACACATCAACTGTGGCCTTCTGGACACAAAAAAGGGTGCTATCTGAAATTATTTTGTAGCCTGAATTTCAAGTCCTGCAACACTGAAAAGCAGCAGGATAGCTACAATGAAGAAAGAATGAAACAAGAACAGACAGTGAGGGACTGCAGCCTAGTTAAAAGAAANAACATTACCTGAATTCCTTATACTGGAGCTGTTCAGTTTGGAATCTTTGATGACCAAGTGCTTAATCCAAAGGGTGGGTGCTGTGATTTCTGAAAGAGAAAAAATAACTGCCTTAAACTACAGCAACTAGTGAATACACATGGTTGTAACTCATGAGGACAAGATGTTTGCTACAATCATGCCTTAACTGATCCATCATCTGTGTAGAGATTGGCTCATCCTCTGGTGAGGTCTTCCACCTCTTATGAACCACTATTTGTAAATCTTCTACAAGGTTATCTCATTATCTTCCATTCCAGAGAGTACCTCTCTGCTGGCAAAACATTTTATTTCCTCCCTCTCCCCACCACTTCCTAAAGCCTTTTTCCTCAAGACTTAGAGATCTCAAAGGTTATGTTGTATACTATAGTATATGTTGTTTTCCACTAAAGTATGTATGAAATCCAGATTAAAAAAAAGTCAATCCAGACCTTAAATATTGCTTTAGCAGCCCAAGAAGAGCTGACCACAGTCAGTTCCCTAAAACAAGCAACAACGAAATCCGAAATAAATAGGCAGAGAAACAAAGATATTTCTGGAAAGACTTGAAAGGAAGTCTGTTAAAGAAACAAGTTCTGGTTAGAAAAGCATGTCTGATGCACTACACCCAAGACATCCAAGCATAAATTTGTGGGGAAAAAAGTGCTTAGAGCACCTCCTCTGAGGTGTTACAATCAACTTCAAAACACAGCAGAACCTGCCCTAAGCCACAGAAATGACACAACATCAGCATTTGATTAGAACTGAGAAAAGCAGTACTCGATACCATGCGCTAGAGCTCCTAAAGTGACATTTTAAGAACTGATATTTTCTGAAAAATTTTCAGTTTCCACAAGACCGTGCTTTAAATACTAGATCCTGGAGTTTGTCTTAAGTTCCTCTAAGAAGTTTTTACAAGAGTTTTCCTGTTCCATTGTTGACATTTACATTGATCTGCTCAGCAAGGGAGAAGCTGGCTGACTACTAGAGAAACTGATTATACATTATAAGAGCATGAAGGAAAAATGAAAGGGAATTTTTCCTTCCTAAATGTTTTCAGCTACATTAACTGTAGGCATTTTTGTCATCATGTTCAAGGCATTTTTTCATACGGAAATATAGGCTGAACACTGATATTCCAACAGTAGTAGAAGTTTGCTTAACAAAGATTGCCTTATCTCCAGGTTTCACTACACTGTTTTATCATCACTCAGTCATGATGTGCTCCTAAAATACATATACCTATATACTTTGGGCCTTTTGGGGGGAGAACTACATCAAATTAAACACTGGGTGAGAGGTAGGAAGGGTAAAAGCACAAAAGTAGAGAAAGTCCATAAACCAAAGTGCTGGATCCAAACTCCTAAATCTGGGATGAAATTTAGCTCTGGCTCTTCCCTGTATGGACTGGGTATGTCTACAACTGAAAAAGGAGGGACAACCAAAGTCAACAAATGCCGAAGAATGGGTCAGGGCCTTTAGAGACACAATGGTGCATATCTTTAAGTGAGATTGAAAGGTACAGAAAAAGGAGTTGTGGGAAAAGAGGAGAAAGGAAAAGAAAAGGAAATTAATCCTTTGGGATCTACCAGAAAAATGTATTTTTCATCCAGTTAACCTGGACATTTTTTGGAATACTGGTAAGCAACATAGACTCCTCTGAACAACAGATCTGTGGAAAGAGTAGATTCCCACTGAGTTAAGAGGTGAAGTTTACCAAAAAGAGAACATGTTTAAAGAAGTTATTCTTTAGGAAATGAATACAACTTGCACATTGAAACTAAACAGAGGGTGGATGCAAAGAAAACAGAGCCTAGAAGTACAGGAGGAAATAAAACTTTTTAAAATTTTAAACTATAGCAAAGACCACTAATAAAATACTCTTCTGCAGAGGAGAATCTTGTCCTAAGAGGAGATTCACTATAAACATCACTGAGATCTGCATTGTAATGAAGTGAAATAATTTTTAAAGAGATGGCTGCTTTATGATTCAAACCTTGGACAGGAGAGTTTAAGTTATCTGATCTACATTATCTCTGGCACTGCTCTGTTATGCCCTCAGGGAGAATGGTAGGGAGTGGGAGGGGAACTTATTATGCCTGAAATTTGAATTTTCATTATCCTCTAATGTAGGTGAAAACATGAGAAAGGTGAACCTTCATCTTGGAGATGCTGCGGTCCAAGAGGTATCATGCATTTCAGGGGCAGCTGAGTGTATTTAATGCCCTTTGAAAAAAGTCAGCCCCTTGTGAATTGAAGATAAACACCCAAAAACAAAGCATGAAAAAAATTCCACATTTTTGTTGTCCATTCATGTTGCTATCAGCTCCACCCTGGTTGCCTGGCTGTGAATACACGGGTTTTCAGGACCCCAGTAGATCTCAAATTCTGGTGACAGGCAGAGTCTGAAAAAAAATCTTGTCCTATCTTCTATGAAAAACATTTTCAATCAAAAACCTTTGCTTTAGTTTGTAGGTGAAATCAAGTCTGATAAATGGGTTTGGACTGTACGATGAAAGATTGCTTCTGCCACTCAAATCCCACCGAAATTTAATGGGATTTGGGCTTTAACTCCTTTGAACATCTATGAAGAGTCCAGACCTGACAGGTGAATAGATAACTCTCTTGCCCTTTTCTGTCATCTGACATTTGCGTCAGACACCAAGTACAACCGTTCCTCAGGAAGACCTACCTAAGACACTGGGAGAGTATTCTAGTGAAGTATCATGACATGCTTGCTCAGACAGAATCAAGAGATTGTTCAGCATGACATCCTGAGGTGTCTAGTCCAACCTTCTGCTCCAGACAGGGTCAGCTATAAGAACAGACCAGGTTGCTCACAGTTTTATCCAACCAGCTCAAAAAGGAAGGACAGATTGTCACCTCTCTGGGCAATCTGTTCCACTGCCTCATTGTCCTCAGGGTGACTTAAGTTTTTCTTTATATCCAGTCCAAACATTTTGTTTCAGTTTATAACTGTTGTCTCTGTCCTGGTTTCAGCTAGGATAGAGTTCATTCATTTTCTTCCTAGTATCTGGCGTGGTGTTGTGTTTTGGATTTAGTATGAGAATAATGCTGATAACACACTGATGTTTTAGTTGTTGCTAAGTAGTGCTTACCCTAGTCAAGGACTTTTTCAGCTTCCCATGCTCTGCCAGGTGCACAAGAAGCTGGGAGGGGGCACAGCCAGGACAGCTGACCCAAACTGACCAAAGGGCTATTCCATACCATATGATGTCATGCTCAGCATATAAACTCGGGGGAGTCGGCCGGGGGGCAGCGATCACTGCTTGGGGACTGGCTGGGCATCGGTGAGCAGGTGGTGAGCAATTGCATTGTGCATCACTTGTTTTATATATTCTTTTATCATTATTATTATTATTATTACTTTCTCTTCCTCTGCTGTCCTATTAAGCTGCCTTTATCTCAACCCACGGGTTTTACTTTTTTTTTCTCCTCGATTCTCTCCCCCATCCCACTGGGGCAGGGGAGGGTGAGCAAGTGGCTGTGTGGTGCTTAGTTGCCAACTGGGGTTAAACCACGACATCTCTCACCATGCATTACTGTGAAAAGCCTGGCTTCATCTTCTTGATAAACCTCCCTGTAGGTATTGGAAGGCTACTATTAGGTCACCTTTAAATCTTCTCTTCTCCAGGCTAAACACTTCTTACACTCTCCCTGATGTACCCACTTTAAGCCACTGTTGGAGACAGTATGCTCAAAGGTAGCGGATATACAAAATTTTGGTCAGACCCAGAATGGATTTTCTTACACTTATCGCTACAACCACCACTGAAATCTAGTTAGTCCTATTTTACTAACAGGGATGACAAAATACAGAGTGACAAACTTAGCAGAGGTTATTCATCGATGCATAGCTTGATTAACCTGCCTGTCATACTCATACTCTCTTCTCCCAAGTCATAAGGGACACTGCTAATACAACAGGAAGCTATTGTATTAGTCATTCTCTCTAGAAGTCTAGGAGATAAGGTCTTGCATAATATATTGCAAGATTTGTGAGAAGCAATCTTTCATCATACAGTCCAAACCCATTTATCAGACTTGATTTCACCTACAAACTAAAGCAAAGGTTTTTGATTGAAAATGTTTTTCATAGAAGATAGGAGAAGATTTTTTTTCAGACTCTGCCTGTCACCAGAAGGACCATAAAAGGTCTGTTCACTACACCGTTTCTCAAGAACTTTGCCTAGTTCTAGTTGAATGACCAAAATGCTGAGTTTCTCCTAGAAGGAGCTTCCGAACAGGCTGTATTAACCAGATCAGCTCACTCCTGCATTTTATTAGTGCATTCTTTCCTTTGAATATCTATGGGCACCCTCTCAGGGAAAACTTAAAGGCCAGAAGCATGCTGTGATTACAAACAGCAATTTAATACAACATCAGCTTGCTGCCAGGAGGAACTTTCTTTTGATATAAACAAGAGATAGTCAGCATGGCTTCAGTCTCCTCTGTTTATTTGAGAATGCTTTTTGCTCTGAGGGCTTTGCTTTGTTTCTGAAAGTTCACAAGAAGATTCTTACAAATCTATGATCACTAAATGGAAGTGACAGGACTACAGCATCTTGCCATTAAATAAGCTTATTTTAGCAACAAAACCCCCACCCTATCACCTGTTTTTACGAGAAGGCAGGAGGTATCAACAGCACCACCTGCTCTTGCTCAGTAGTCTCCGTTTCTGCCTTTGATCCAGTTTAAAAAAATGTGTCAAGTACAGCAGTTCAGTATGAAAACGCATAGGCTTTCCCTCACTGCCTTAAGGTCCACAGTTTCAGGTGGGTCACAGAGTGGTTCGGACTTCAGCTTATAGCTTGACTATGATGGGTGTGGGTTTAAATCTGTAGAAAACATGCACCACTATCTAAGCAGCTGCTAGTAGGCCCATTCGTTACCCAAGGACCACTACCCCTACTGGTATTTATGTTTATGTGTAAAAGGCTTGAACCCTCTGTGATGACAGCCATTTTATCCTTGTTTCAAGGCTTCCAATGGACTAGAGTCCGATATTCCCTCTCCAAAATAATACAATTGCAAGATTAGCTCATTTGAGAAGGAAACTGCCTTGATGGGCTGTGAATTAAGTGGGCCCAGGACACTGACTTCATTTGCTTAAATAGTATGTGCGTCAATGAAAGTAATTGCTAAGTAAAGAAATCTCCCAGCAATTTTCTTTCAAGTCAACATTCACAAGCTGTGGTTTAGCACTACCCTCCCTTTTGTGAAGCTGTAATGCTTTGCAGAGGTTATGAAACTCCCAGCATTGGTATCACAAGGGTGGAGACAGTGAGGGAGAAAGGACAGTCTAAAGGAAGTTGCCATTTCTGACTCAGTGCACATTTTTTTCACCATGACACCTTTTTCTCCAACATTACCCCAGGAATCTGGTCAACTGGTGTTATTGTTGGATTCCAGGGAAGAGGGGAGGATGTAAAAGGATTAGGGAAAATGCCTGAGGTCCCAAGGGCACTGTGAAATTTGGATAACTTATGAGATTCACTAGCTTTTCTGCTTTGCAGGATAAAGAAAGTCTTTGAGCCATAAATCCTAGGACAGAGAGAGAGGGAAGTAGCTTTTTTTTTTTTTTTTTTTTTAAGGGATGCTCTTACCTTCTCCATCAAAAATAGGCTGGGTTTCCATGGTAGGCGTTGGCTTCGAACCATCATCTGAATTGAGGGTTAAAAAGAATCGAAAAGAAACTACCATTATTGAGGTAAATACTATCTACTCTCCAGTACTGTTGAATGATTGGGATTTGTACATGGCCCGGCCAAGTCCAGAAGAGAGAGAAGACAGACAGAACGAAAACAAATTATTCAGAGTTTACACTAACAGCAATAAACATTTTACATAGCAAGCATGCATCAAGCACTATCCCTAGGACTTAAAAGAAGCCTCCCTCCCTCCCCAGACCATTGGTGTGCATCACCTGGTAGTCTCCCCTTGTTGCACCTTCTTGGTTTCAGGTGGCTGTATACCCCACCCAGGACATTTCCTGAGACAGCCGAGGTCTGGAGATTGCTGTCCCACTGTGTCTTTCTCCTTATTCTTTTTGCTCAAAAGAAAATCTCTTCTTCTGAAACTTACCTGTGCAGAACCTGGCACCAGCATTCACTGCAGAGCTGTTAGAAAGGGATGGTCAATAGCAAATCTTTTTTCTTACAATGTCTGCATCAAGGTATTCTCTAATTGCAACGCTGTGGCAATGTCTTCTAATTGCAAAATCGTGGAAAAATAACTTCTCTTAGATTAGTTTTTTCATGTGTGCTCCATGTCTTCTGACCACAAGTCTTTCATAATTAAAAGCTTCAACCAAAAAAGAATCCACATGAAAGATAAATCTCAAAATTTAGAGATGGACCATAGGGAAAAGTGTTGAGTTTACACTCTATTTGGCTTAGTATGCCTATCCATCATATCTACAGACCCAGCCTGGATTCAGGCTGAGTCTAATTTCATCAGCACTCAGAGGGATCTGGATTTGAAGTCCCAGCCTGGAGCATTTTTAAAAGGCACTAGGGCAGTGGCACAGCATTAAGTGAGGCAAAACCTTTGACTGTGGGCAAGCTAAGCTGGAACAAACTGTAGAGGAAAGTTTTTTGTTACATTGCAAGATAAGAATGTAGAGCATTGTTGGGATGTAAACTAAGATGAGATTAGCCTAGAATTGTGGGGGTTTTTCCCTTTTTGGAATACAGTCACGTTAAAAACTTACAACTTGTAACAACTATCTTTGCATATATTATGGACAAAGATGACACTAGGCATGAGCAAAGTTGGCAGTAACCTAAAATGGAAAGTTGCACAGCAAAAATCAGTCAGAGGGAGAAGTTAATGCCAGAAAAGCCAGGCTTGCCACTGTCTCCATGACTGTATCAGATGCACAGGGCAGAAGCCATTTGGAAGAAAGGCGCATGGGACAGCTCCTCATAAAAGTAGCAATAACTGTCCTCAGCCTTCCCTTATATTGGTTCCAATTACAAAAGTAAAAGACCATTGGAAGGGGAAGGGAAGGGCAGAGATGGAAAATAGAGGCTTATAAACTATTTTTCCACCAATACCTGTATTTACAGTTTTATAAAGTAAGCAAAAGCCTGAACACCTCTTCCACAGATCATTAATTTTGTGCATTTCCACAAAAAGCAATCTAATTCACAGAAAGAAAAAACGTGCTGGTAGTTTCATTTCAACCTCAGAGATCCACTGAAGTAAAGGAGGTTGACAGAAACAAGCAAGAGATCCTGTTGTCATTTTCCATCTTGATCAATGTATTTGTTTTTATGCTTAGTTATAAGCACAGCAAAAAATATTTGGAAGAAAAAAATACTTACCATTCCTCAGTCAACTCAGAACAAGAGTTTTCCTGTTATTGGGTATTACTAGTAATATGGGTAAGCAGTATTTTTCTTTAAAAGTTTGAGCAACTGATTTCTTGGAAAAAAAATCCTAAATTTTGCTTAATTTACAAGAAGGAAGATTTTGCCCTTTAAAGAAATCTCTGGATAAAAGTAAATAGTTGATCTTTATTTTTTTGTCAGAATAGGCTTCTCTACTTCTACAAGATCCCAGAAACCACAGCTATGACATTTTATTTATTTAGGATGACGCTTCACACTGTAATGAAGCGGTGAGCAGTAAGTAATCAGCATGATTTGCTTTACAGATTGAGAAATCAACCCAAAACTGCAAAAGTTACTCATAGAACAACGGGAAAGGTGAATAATTCTTAAGTTATATAAAATAGGAAGAGACCTCGCGTAAGAAAGTTACCAGCATAATAATAAGTTTATTCCTGTTGTTCTCATGAATGCTTCTGCACCAAGTAACTACAGAATTGCTTTTCAGATTTAAAGCAGCAACCCAGAAGCCAACAATGGAGAAAAATTAGAAGTGGATCTGAGCCACAACACTTTTTATCCAAACGATTACGTGAACTCTGGCAGAACTTGGGATGCTTCAGGTTCAGGGGGTTTCTTTTAGGCTTTTGTGTGTGTGTGTGAAGAACAGAGACAGTAGCAATTACAATTTGGGAAATACATTCTTCTTAAAGAGAATTTTGTAACAGTTTTTGTATAAAGTTAGCCATTGAGCTACTGAAGGGTATTAAACAGTAACAGAATAAATGCAACAAATAAATGAAAATACCAAACTAACCTTTGAACTATGTTTTATTTTTAAGATCATCTCAGTAAAATGGCTGTGAACTACACAATCATTTCCTCACTGAGTTACTAAGGCCAAATTGTCACTAAGTCCACATTGCAGCAGCACCCAGTACAGTGTTAAGGGTTTTGCAAATAGAGAGAATTACTCCCCTGTATAATTACTCCCCTGTTGTTCGAGCAAGTATAGTTCTTTCATCACACATACAAGAAAAAAATGCAATAGACAAGAGCCCTGTAATTACATTCACCATATTTAAAATATCAAGAGCAGGGATAGTTCTGATTTATTTTTTTAAAGGCCATGAAATAGTCACATAAGACAAAAATTGCACTTTATTAAAAACACCATGCTCACTTCCAAGCTGCCAGCTTCTTACTCTGAAACTACCAAATCTATTTCCTAAACTGGAGAATTCTCAGTAGGTCTCAGCGTTTCAAATTAGCTTATGGCAAAAAGTTTCACTGCCGTTCCCTTTGGGCAGACGAACAACCCTAATACTTGTCTACTCTCATTTGATTTTTCCTCTCACTCAATACACCGTTCATCACACTGAACATTTGTTCCACTGGCTTGTTTACTCCTGGTAAACAAGGACTAAGTTCTATTTCACATACCTGAAAGTTTTGAACATTTTTTATTCCTTAAAGAAGCATTTTAACATAGAAGAGAAAAACCAAGTTATTTCAGAGACCTGGGGTCTCCTGGGATATTATATGAGATGTGCAGTATATTGTTACTTTGGAGCCAAAGGTCATGAAATATGTTCATCAAGTACAATCTATTCCTTTCTTCAAAAAGCTATTAAATTCCACGCTTTCAAAAAAAGGTGTGTGTAACTGCAATAGTTCCTCATGCAGAGCGTGTCACAAACAGAGGGATCAAAGAGATCAACTAAGTGCTTCCTAATCCCTCTAGATGGCAATGCTTCCAGATCAGGAACTCACGCACTGCAGAACCATCAAAGACAATTTCCCTTGGTTGCAGAATATTCTCAGAGCCTTGATAAAGAGTGCATTGGCATGATTCCCTTCCATGTTTTACAACTCAGCATGAATACCCACTGTATTTTTCCAAGACAACCACTGAATACAGACAGCATCACGCAACAGAATACCACTGACGGGACATAGTTTTAAAGCCATAAAACCCCTTCCCAGCAAGCCTCCTTTTCCTAGGGTACACCTGCAAAAGTCGAACTGATTTTTCTGGCTCAACTGGTGTTGCCTTGAAAATGTTATTTTTATCTTATCACTGGTAAGAGTGAAACAGGCCGGTCCAAACAACTCTCCTAAGCCATTTTCACATTAAGATACCATGGCTATAAGCCAGAAGCTCACTTGTACTACCACTGTCAGAGGATCATAAGCTTAAGAACAGTTTTTGTTGTGTTAGCCTGACAACAACTCAGACTTATTGCTAATAGTGGGCAAGAACTCTTCATGCTCCCACTAGGACTTCCCTCCCTTATCCTTGCAGAATATCTAGCAAGCATCCACATCTGGCATGACTGCAGTGGACACTGGGGTTGAGGGACAAGGAGATTCAGTTCATGAGAAAGATGACTGTTAAAGTGATCTTTTTACTCTGAACAACAGGCCACGAGCAACTCGAGTTACGTCTGGGGAAAAGTAAACTCCCTGACATAGAAAAAACATAAATAGAAAAATGTGAAGTAACTGCCTGCTGCTGTGAATCACTGCACTTGCCTCAAGCCACCTAATGGAAGTTGAAGAAAGGGAGAAGTTAGGTGATAGAATTAACCTCCTGTATCATATCTCCTACCCAGGAAAATACACCCGCTGCAAAAGTCATGTGTATACTTGCATCACCACGTTAACAGACTAAGATCTATACTCTTCCTAAGCAACCTCAAATTTTAGTACATCACCTTTGTGTTCTCACTGGAATCCATGAGACACTCTGTAAACATTTCTACCATTTTAAAAAGTGCTAGTTTTTATGGGGTCAACCATCCATGCCTTGTACAAAATCTAGTCTTTTTTGTAAGTCTACAGCTTGAACATCAAGGGTTCCTAGACTTTGAGTCAGCCTGATAGAATAAGAGGAAGACAATTTTAAGTGCATAGCTCTGCCCTGGGAGGAGGTAGCCTTTGTCCAGTGTCACGTGGTTTCTTCACTGACCATCATCTGGTTTTGGGGTGAGCCATTACAGAGCATAGCTGAAGCTAAATAGGCAACTTTGGGCACAGATAGCCAGGACAATGAGTGAATTCTCAGCATGTCCTGTTCGATGTAGCAAAGCCCACCTTTAGCGAGTCTGTCAAACCAAGAGGAAGGGAGAAGAGCTTTCCTAGGCTTGAGCACTCCTGAGGGACTTAAGTCATACATACACCTTTCTGTGGCTTTAGTAACTCCGGTCAGATGCAACAAAGACCTGCCAGGTCAACTCAAGCTCCCTGTATATCTGTGCAGTTCTTGAATCTTGAAGATACAATTTTACAACATTGACATTTCTATGTTTTAAGTATTAAAAACAGACAACAAAAACTGTGTTTGCACTATACAGGGGTCTTACACAAAAACATATGTCCCCTCCAGCATTCTAGGGGTGGAGCAAACTGTTGCCTTAGTCACAATCCTTCCCTATGTCAAGTGAAACAGTTTCAGCAAGTCATAATTTATTTAATAGTCTATGCAACTTTTATGCAGAGACATATATTGCCAATATAAATGCAGAAAGTTAGCAGTCATGCCAAAGAAATACGAAATAACCCAGCCAAATCAAGATAATTTCTTGCCAAGCAGCTGAAATGGAAATGCACCAGTGCAGATAGACTTCCCTGCCAGGTTTTCACACCCTTTTCCAGTTCTATGCATGGAGATGCCACAGCTGTTAAGAAAAAAACCAGATTTTTAAACCAAATTAGCAAAAGCAAGTTCTCACTCTTTATTGCCTTCATTTTAAGAAACAGCAACTATGTGTTCCCTTTGGATATAACAACCCACAAACACTTGGACATGGACCAAAATATAGAAAAGTTTTGCTTAAAAAGATGAAAATGTGCCTAACTGCTGAACATGAAAGGGCTCTGTATGGCTTATTGAGCTCTTAACTGCAAAGGTTGACTTGCACTGTCACTGCAGTGATTTTTCCCTTCCTCCATCAACAATTCTGTATGCTGTACAGACACAGGCAGTGTTTACTGCAACACTGCATTCCAGGCACCATCCAGATAGGACAAGGAGCCTTCCCCTGTGCCTTCTGGAAGGCATTAGTTCCCCCCCACCCCCGCCGCCCCGGCCCTGTCGCTCCCTCCTCACATCTCCCTTGCAGGTGCGTCAACATGAAAAAAGCCACTCAAGCCCTGAGGACTTTGTGGTCCAATGTAGTCAGTGCATTTGTATGGCAGCACAATTCTTCGCCCTGCGAGAAAGCCTATCCCACGCACAGACAGCTGGAAGTAACTATGACCCCCGTGACACAATTCAAAGCCTCCTCTGTTTGGCTTTTTGATTCCTGATTGACACATTCACTGCCAGACAGAGATAAATGCTGCTGGGAGGACAATGTTGATCCGCTCCGACTATTCTTGTGAAGGACTTTTTCAGAATAATAAACAAAAAACATTGGTGTGCTTAAGTGTCTGAATAGAACTGGAGATAGACAGAGAGGGGACCGGAGTGCTTTACAGAGGCTGGCAAGTCGATTGAAGAGTTAATTGTCTGGGTGTACAATGAGTTTATTCTGACCACAAACAAAGAGCTCTCTCTTCCTGGGCCTGGTCCTTCAAAAGCAAACGTGTCAAAAAGGGTCTGGAGCAGCACTCTGTATTAATAGCGATGCTCTAGTCTCTGGGATAGAGCAGCTTTAAAACTTGAATCCCGAGATTCAGATAGGATCTCTCTAAAATCCAAAGTCCTTATTTACTGCTTAAGTTCTCAAGGTACTTCTACAGTAATTAGCCAAAACAAACCTGCCCTCTAACTTCTCATTCTTCGTAGCTTTCAGCAAACAGCTCCTTTTGAAAAATAAAGGCACAGCAAGATATTACCCTTCAGACACAATGCTGTAGACACCTTCCCCAAAATGAGATCCAGTTTTATATTATTTCAATTATGTATCATTTAACAGGAGTCAGTTTAAACAAAACAAGTGGCCCTGAATGTCTCATACTTGGGAAGATACAGAATCCCAGTCCACATCTGGACCTGCATTTCAGAGCTTGCACTATAATAGGTCAAACCAACACAATGTCCAAACACACCCCCTGCCTCTGGGAAAGTTCAGATCCAGATTCAGATTTGAACTTTGCAGGTTGAACCAAGCCCTATGGTAATTACCACTTAAATACCTGACTCACTTCTATAAGTTATGCAAACCTTTCTGGGGAGGGGAAAAAAAAAAAAATCTTCCTAGTACTGCTGCATGGAGGACAATGCAGCTGAAAACTAAGCCATTACACTTTACCACTTTGATGGCAAAACTCTTACGTATTTTGGTGCCAATGCAGAGAGAGACATACATGTTATTCTAGGAGCAAGCAGCAGCCATGAAGGCTCAGAGAATCAAGCTGAGCTGGTTGTGAACTTTCTAGTGATGTACTTATGAAAAGTTGTTGGTTTAACCCACTCATAGAAATGTAGCATTCCAAGTAATATTTTTCCTCAGGTATATGGGCATGCTTCCAAGCAGGTGACAAAGCAAGAACCTTAAAATAATTGAAGTCAGCATCTAGAGCACTCACCTAATTCAAACTTGAGACCCACCCTTTGCCCTCCCCTTTTTCAAGCTAAGATCCCAAGTACAGTGCTATCAACTAATTTGGGAGGACAGCAGGGAGCCACAAGTTTGTGTGATCTCTCTTTTGTTCTAGCAAGTAATAAATGAGGGGTCCAAGACCTTGAAACCCGTGAAATAAGATTTCTTGGGTTTCAGTCAGTTTCTCTCCGAATTGTGAACAGTAAACCACAGTTTTAACCAGTTTCACAGGCTTGGAGTTTTGGACAAGCAGCAGCAGTATCTCTCAAGTAGCCTGAATACAGAAGTAATTCAGAACAAGGAACCTGCAGACAGTCCTCCTGTTTTGAACTTAACTAGAATTTCCAGTTCATTTTTGGGCCAAAGTCCAGCACAGAGATCATCTTATCTATCAAAGCAATTTGTCCATATGAGATGGGCAGAGAAGCAGATGATCAGATTTCAGTTGGGTTAATAGAACATTTCTAGGGTCGAATGCAAGGAAGCCTGGATGGAGAAGACCTGTCATTGTGCATAGGTTTACCTTATGCAGTTTTACAATTTTCAGACTCCATAGCCAAATTCTTACCCAAAAGACAAAACAGGTCTCTTCAAAGATTTGGAAGTATTGTGAAAATAAATGCCCAAGGCCAGATTTGAACCTTATTTGCTAAGAAGGAGAAGCAGGTAATAAAGGTCAGGGTAGTTTGACACCATCTCCAGTTGAGAGTTGCACAAAAAGCTTTGTTTGATCAATGTGGAATCACTCTCAAGCTGTGAAGGCATTGTCCCCCCACCATCTTCAGAGACTTGTTATTCTCACCCTCCCCCAACACTCCCTGCCGCAGTTTCATTTGTGAAGTAAGACAGAAATCACGTGGCGTCATATGACTTAGAAATACACCCTGTTGTCATCAGCCCTGACCTACAGAACCAAGCCTTAACTCCTTCAGTTATGTCCCTTCTGCAAAGAGAATGGCATCTAGCTTGGCAATGGTTTTAATTGTCTTGATTTAAGTCAAAACCTTCAATTCATTCCCAGAATGGCTCAAATTGTCAGGAGAAGTAAAAAAAAAAAAAAAAAACAACTTAAAAGAACCTGATTATAATCCATTCAAAGGCTCTTAAGGGAGCCGCTAAGATGCAAATCATATATATTTTTGTTAATCTACCATTTCCACTGTATCAGATTTTACCATTTCTCTCTTTGAGCTGAGTTCCTCCCTTCCCTCATAGGCAAAGTGTCACAATTCTTTGGAAGAAGGCAGTATTTCCCAGAATTGCTACATCTTTTCTATCCTGCTGCTGTTCTTGCCACCCTGCTGAGATAATAATCAAAAAAGTCATTTCTTAATGACTGTATAAACTATGCAATACTTTCATCTTGAAAAATGAGCATATTCCCAGTCCCATGGTGTCAGAATTCATACTCCTTTGTTATTTTTCATATACCTCATGAAATCAGCTAGGCAGCAGCAGGGACAACACTAAAATCCCTCTTTGGCCTAGAGTCCATTGGCCCCACTGTACAGCTTGCCTAGAAACACTAGATGTAAATGCCATACATTTACATGTAAACTTGTTTATTTCACAGCAGACAATTTCAGAACATAGCATTTTGCAGCACACAAGCTGCGAGCCCATCCCCACCAGCTACGTGAGCATGGTTAAAAACTCTAATTCAACTATTTATTGAGGAATGAGAAGTGGAGCAAAGCTCAGAGCCCCAGCTCAGTTTCTGGCTCTGCTTCGGTCATCTGGTAAGTTTTCAGGCAGGATCACAGCCTGCCTGTCGTAGCAGACCACCGTTTCACAGCTTCTAGCAATGTTCTGCACAGCTAAAGATAAGAACCTGTGACCATCACTGAGCGTGGCTATTTTCCTTACATACCAGCAGCAATTTCAGTGATGTAAAAAGCTCAGCTACGACGACATGCAGGAAGGCTATCAGAATGCCTTCAAACTTAAAGAACTCATATAGGCTCCCGAAAGAGGCTGCCTATGGAAGTAAAGAATATTTTTCATTCAGCTGCGTACTTAGCTCTCCTTCAAAAGTCTAATGTCATCCCCCTACTGATACACACACCCAAGAAGAAATGGAGGGATAGCTAAAAGAACCAAGGGGACTGGATGGCTTTTGAGACTTGGTCATAACACATAGCATCAAAAACTACCCGTTACCAAAAATCATGAGTACCTGTGCTTGCTGAAGAATCATGACATATTTCCTAATGGACAATGGCAACTGGCTGTGGGGATGGCACTCAGTTTCAAAACTGAGTCTCCAAGGCTCATTCTGACCAGCAGACACCTTCACAGGTCAACTGGCATAGAAAAGCCTTGCTGCGGTAAATGCAACCCAGCAATTATATGGCTGTAAATCCAGCACTTCCCTTTTTCTCTAGAGAAAAAGATTAAGGTAATGAAGAGGACAGGAAGAATAGGAATAACCTTATTCTTCAGGGAGATAAACAATTGAAAGGAAATATAACAGCTATAATAAACAGTGAATAAAGAAGAATTAGGCCCTGCATCTGTGTGACAAAAGTTGTATCCAAGTGCATATCAATATAGGCTACAACCAAGTTATTTGGAAAAGGTCATGCCAATCCACAGAAAGGATGTTAGGCCATCTTGTCCCAAGAAGGAGCACTGTCCATAGTGATAAAGGGAGAAAAGGGAGGTGAGTCAGAAGAGGCAGAAGAGCATGGCTGCTCCAGACAGTCCTGGCACTAAGCTTCACAGGGAAAGTGGAGAGGACAGGCAGAACACAAAAACAGAGCAGCAATATCATAAGGGCTGGGTAAATCACAGTGCCCCTGCAGCAAGAGTTGGAGTACACACTATTAGGAATGTTGTTTTTGGTTTTTCTTTCCAGAGCAGAAACACCTCCAAAGTGTCAGCATTAGTTACACTGTGGAGTGAGTGATGAAATCAAGGAATCGGCAACAGCCAGCATTGAGAAAGTTTAAAAATAGATTGAAGGAGGGGAAGAGGAGGAAGAGAGGCTTACTTTTTTTTATAGCTTCCTACATGGTAGAAGAATACATTTTTATCTCACCCTGTAAGCACTAAAAGTATGATAGATACTGCAAGGATTTTAAAACACAGTATCTTAATTTTGAACCATCTTCCATTTGGCTCACTGCCTTGAGTGACATTTGAAATAAAACGGGGAGCAAAAGTTTCCTCACAAAGAAATATTTCACTTAAGACACCATATCTCATAGCAAGATTTTAGCACTTGACACTGCCCCAAACTTGGAGAGAAGTTTGCAGAAAGCTCTATAGCACTGTCAACAGCTGCCTGATCACAGTTGGCAAAAGCAACCACCACTGTATAATTGCTTAGTTTAGCCTCTCTGGTTTGATT
>VYZW01021130.1:287-24052 GCA_013401315.1 Balaeniceps rex
CTCAAGGGCATGGGTGTGTATATATACATATCCACAAAGATTGTCTCCTGAAGGGGAGCTGTCATTGTTTGAATGTAATTAGTGGTTTCGGATGATCTGTGAACATGATCCTCAGAAAGCTTCTTGGTGTTGCTGTTACCAATAAATGAGAAGTAACTGATTTATGCAACACCGATTAGTTATTTGGGAACATGTAGTTTTCTACGGTGATTGGTAAGTAACTTGATAGAAAGAACCAATTGCTTCCATATTGGTATGGGAACATGGGATACTTCTTCACAGACTTTAACGTTGCTCACAAGTTTGAGCTGGTATGGCTACTGCAGCAAAGTAGGTATGGAGTTTTTTGGAAAAAACTGCATACAGAAACGCCTATTTACTTCCTTGAATCTCATTAGGCGTGTACGGATACGGCGCTAATTCCTGTAGAAACACTGTATGTCAGGGCCATTTTAAGGCACATGATAGGATGTTGTTTAATGGTCATTTTTAAAACTTCGTTATGACAGTATAGCTGGCTTTGATTGTATTATTTCTAAAGACTATCCAGATCTCTCTCACAGTTATTTTTCTTTTTTTAAATCAAGAAAAATCTGGCAGAGGCTAAGTTTAAAAAACATTGGCCAAAGAATGGCTAAAAGGAAAGTTAAAAAGGAAACAGTTCTATAAGCCCCAACACCAATTGCTAGTGGACAAAAGAAAAATGTATTTCAGAAAATTCTGGGCTTAATCCTGGTACTTGCAGACTGCCGTGATGAGAAGAGTTGCCAGCTCCTGTTCATGTTCCTGGAAGACTGTGATTTCCAAAAGCATGTGTCAATGTGTTTCTAGTCTTTGGCTATGATTTTAGGATCCCATCCTAAAAATGTGCTGCAAGGTGAAGACTAAGCAGCCTTAACACCACAAGGCTGGATTGAGTCCCAATACAAATGCTCAAACTGTTTAGTTAAATCCAGATATTTATACTTATAAAGTGTATTTCAGTAACAAGATGTGTATTATTTAGTAAAGTTTTCTCTGGAATTACCCAGAAACAGTAATATAAATTAATTTCCTGCAAGGTCAGTATAGCTAAGATGAATACATATCCTTGTTTATTATTTCTGTTCCAAACTGCTTCATTCCTCTATAATAACTTTCTCTGAAAGATAAATCTAATTTCCAAATCCTTCCTACTGAATTATAAACAAAGCAGATAAACAGCTATAAAACCAGTTCCATCCACAAACAGAAGATAGAGAATTTATCTCCCAGATTTTAAAACATATATTTGGGTATCAGGTCAAAGAAAATTAAATACATTCCTGAATGCTAGCACAGGTCTTTGTTTCCAATTCCTTATTCCAGATGAAGTGAAATAGCCCAGATATTCTGTTTGAAGGCTTTGGTACCGATGCTTGATTGTGGGACTAAGTATTATCTGCTGGATAGCTTTCATGCTTTTCTACCTCATCTGCACTCACCTACTTCACATAAAGTTATGACAGAATGAGTATTGCACAATTTTCAATTTTAGCAATTTGCTCTATACTGCTCGAACTATTTAATTCATATAAAAAAGGCACTTCTTTAGAACATGCTATTTGTCTAAAAATAAGTCTGACTATAAAGTGACAAAGTTCAGGTTCTCTTTTGTGCTTCCATGTGCAATATGTCTCATAAGAAAGTTTAAGAAGTGCCTCCAGATTGGTACTGAATACACTGAGCACTCTGTAGGCAGTGCCTACCAGAGCAGAAGATAGCTGTCCTAGGATAATTCATTTTTTACTTTGATCTGTGATCCTCCTCTTTAGCTGTTTGGTTTTCTTCTTGACCTCTCTCCAGTCTGTATACCTATGCATAGACTTCTGCGATGCCAAAAGTTTTGATCAAGTCATTCTTATTTCTAAATACCTCCAATGCAACTTCTTCTTCTGTGACATCAAATACAAGCTTTCATACCACTTACAGAGCTCTGTAAAGCTCTTTCTTCTTCTAGTTGTTCCTACTCATCCTGAGTCAAACTGTGCTGCATCATTTCTCTTTGTCCCCATTTACAAACATCTCTCTGGTGGTTTCTCAGACAGATGTGCATTGCTTTTTCCTGTCCCTATCCATTAATCAGTAGTATTATGAAGTAATAGCAGTCTCTCCCTAGTGCCTATGAAGTGAACGCGGGGAATTATCACATCTCGGAAGAACTGCAACAGCCAGCACTATGAGTGGGGACAGCCCAAATCAACCTCTAGAAAACACCGAAGAGAGATCTGTGACCTAAGGCTTCTCTGTCACTCTAGCATGTGCACTGGAGCTCAGGGTTTCAGGCACGCACTTCATCGCTTGGACCTCCCTTGAGTAGAGTCCACTGAGAGGAAAAATTGTCATTTTGCTCCAGACCCTTGCAGTTAAGAGTATGCAATCAGTGTGCAGGGCAGCAGAGTTCTTCTTCACCTAATGGGGCTTAAGCTCATCTCTCAGAAAAAGTTTGTTCTGTGGGGCAGCACTTGTCATTTCTCATGTTGAAGTTGTACGTCTGTGCATGGCATTCACAAGACCCCAGCCAGCCCAAACAAGCAGCAAAGCTGAAGTTTCTCAGAGAGATGACGTGGCTTTCCTGAGGTCAGTCCATGGGCCAGGGGCTGAATTCCATTCTCCTGAGCCTGAAGGCAGCATTTGGTCTTCTAGGCTGCAGAAAATGAAAAGATGCTCTTCTTAAAATTTCCTTGAGATTAAATTGTGGCATCTGCTCAAAATACTGAGGAAAGCCTGAACAAATACTGTTACTGCATTCCCAAGCAAACCAGTAGGGCAGGAAATATGCAATTCTTCTCTTCTGTGTATATTCCAATTGCTAATTAAACAAAAAATAAACTTTCTTTTAGCAGTTTCCAAAATGAGATTGTAGTATCTCTCATTTGCTGCCTTTTATTTCTTTACTTCATTGTATATGCATAGGCACACATGTGAATGAACTTGGTATGTAAGATATCCTCCACTTCCCACCCCAGCTAGTAAAATTTCTTCTACCACTTCCTGCCCCAAAATGCAAAAAGATATGAAAACAAGCTGTATTAAATAACTTGATGAAAAAGATGGTATAAACTTGTTGAAATACTGTGTCAACATAATTTTGATTAAGGTTATTTCAGTTCCACATGAGCTGACCTCAAAATAGTAATAAAAATTGTTCTCATAGTTCAATTTCTAGAGTATTACCCTGAAATTTTCATTTTAGACTCATATTTGTATACACATTTCTTTATAATATTTTTATTTGCTGAACATGGAGAGAAACATCTGTTCAGTTATAGCCTGCAAAGCATATGTCAGCTGGGGTCTCAGCCTTTTAAGTAAGAAAACTTCTCATCTCTCATGAACTCCCATACTAAGATTTAAGATGAAGGGGTTTATCTGGAGATACTTGGCTGCAAATTTGAAACCCTGTGTTAAAGGTGGTCTGCAAAAAATTGTATCTGGTTTCCTAAGGCTGTGAGCCCTTCGTGATCACACTGCTGATATGTATCTGCTGTCTACCATTTGTAAAAAATGGGGATTTGGGTAGAAGATTGTTTGGGGGTTTTGTTTCTCTTTCCCCCCCCCCCCCGTAACTTAAAAAAACCCATAAATATAAACTCTTATGTTATTTTGTTGGATCATTATTTTGAGAAAATAAAGATATTTGTTTTAACCTCTTAAGACCTTTTTTCAAATGTGATGAATGCCCAATATTTTTAAAAGGGTTAGTTCAGTTCCTGACTTTAAGTAATGAGTAATAAAGAGCCATGAAAACCCAGAACATTTTCGTTAGCATCAGAGAAAATCCATTCTATTCTGCATAGCTCTAGTTTCACTGCCTTTGGTCTTGGGATGTCAGTTCTGATCTAGCATATGTCACTATTCTACTAATCTTTCTAGACAGACTTTAGAGTGTGCCCATATTAGAATAAAGGGGATATTGCTTTTTTTTTTAATTGCAACCTCATTAAACCCCATATACAATAGAGAGAGGAAATTGTATTTTAGTTTGCATTATCTAGCAGAGAAAACCTACAGGAAGAGCTGAGGTTTTCCGTAAGTGTCTAATGTAATTGATTCAATTGCTTAAAAACTTGCTACTGAAACCACCAACCAGATTTTCTGACATACAAAAGAGAAAAGTATAGGCTCCTAGAATTTTAAAATCAAGATAGGATCAACCACAAAAAAAGTAATTGCAGGACCAATGGACAAGAACAGGTTTTTTAAAGATTTGTTTTTTGCTTTAAGTGAGACTATTAGTGCAGGGAACTCACACGGAAGAAAAATCTTGAAGGAGGAGTACATTCATCAGTGCCTAATAAGGTGAAGTTCCCACTGACATTTTTCCCATGGTTAGAACATTTCTAACATTTCTGTCTTCCATGAATTCTCTTCTTTGTAGCAAGGCCTGAACTACTACTGCATTCTTCTCCTATGTCAGGATTGACAGACTGATGGAATTCTTCCCTTTTTGATTCAGCTATTTTCATAAAATTTCTGGCAACTTAATATCTGTCTTTCCATAGTAACTAAGGTGGTATGACTTTGGGGGGTTGTACTTGAGTGCAAAAAACTCTGTCCTCAGTATATGATACTGCATATGAAAGTCCACTGTAAACAAAGAAAAAATTGAATGAACCAAAAATATTTTTCTGGATATCACCTTTTTTAAGTGAGAGAATTGGTTTATACTGCTCTAAGATTACATGTCCTCAGCTTTAGCTTTATTTTAAGCATCTACCTTAGTTATATGATCCTAATGACAATGATAATGACTCAAAATCTGTATAGCCTTTGCTTTCAGGGCTCAGCTGATAGTTCAGGTAGGCCCATCCCCCTGGTTTCATAGATGAGAGACTGAGACACAAACAGGTTAATAAAAGAAAAAAAAGCCATTGTGTGGAAAATAGAGGGCAAGTACAAAACTGTGATCCCGTTACTGTTGGGGGAGTCAAAACCTCACAGATGCTGCATTCTTGATTATGAGCTTCCCTGCTGCACAATGCTTTGCTTCTGCAAATGTCCTGTAGGATCTCGGGTCTTAACAGAGTTAAGTAGCTTGTGGAGAGATTGTCCCAAAGGTCATTCCGGATTCACGAATTAGACGTATCTTCATCTGTTGACCCTGTGTTTGGGAACCTGAAAAAAAAATCAGTAAATGAATCAATTTTGTCTGCTCTTTCTTTTAAAGCACAGGCAGAAGCTCCCCCTTTTATTCAGCAGCTTAGCATTTTTGAAAGATGGTCCTGAGTCCCAAAATGCTGCTTATGAGTTTTGCCTGAACACTGCTCATGTGTTTTACCTAAAGAGCTCTCGGCTAGGATGCATGAACGGTGCTCGGGGCAGTGGCTGAAACTCAGGTCTCCTTCCCCCCAGCTGTTAGCCTGCCATGGCAGACTCACATTTAGGGACTTTGTCTCTTACCCCATGAACCCCTGCTTTATGCAAAGTAGTAGAGCTTCACTAGGGTGACAAAGAATTCCCAGGCCCTACAATAGCTGATAGTTGCTAATTAGGGCACTTCCAGAGATGCGAGAGAGATAGCAGAGGAAGGAACTAAATCAATCTGGATCTCAGAGATAACAATAGCAGTGAGCACGATAACAGCTGTAAAAATCATTCATATTGCCCAAACAATTTTTAAAGAGTTTTGGCACGTCAGGTGATAGAGCTAGCTGGACTATTTCTGTCTTAAGAGAGGCACCTCTTTGCAACTCTAAGCAAGGACCTAAGTAGAATTCAAAATTTGCTCACTGTAGCCTATTGACTATTCCAGGCAGCCCCCCCTGCTTCATGTGTTGCCAGTTACGATCCTGTTTGTGCTTTCTTTGTGCATTGGAGAGATCTAGAACCTATCTTTGTGTTATTGACTCCTACTTTGGAGACCAGCAACTTATGAGTTGGGCATTGCAAGGCTCAGCATCAGGCTATCAGAGCCTTTCCTGCAACTGAGACCCAAACGACGTGTTCAGAGTTATAATAGGAAGTCTGTGTTGAAGAAGGAAGTTGAACATCTGTCTCCTAAATTCCGCATCAACATCAAGCTTTTCTCCTTTTTCTTGATATCTTATTCAGAGGCAGAAGACACATTGCTGGAACATCACACATTGCTCCAATATTCAAGTGGAACTGGAAGCCTTCTGGCTGTCAGTCATAGCACTGTCTTCTGTGGCCTTGAAGAGAGTATATTTCTTTGGGTTTTTTAACTGAGAAAAAATAGTATATCTCTAGTTTTTATATTTTTCACCATGTTTCTGCTTTTCTGTCCTGCTTTCCACTGGGATAGAGTTAATTTTCTTCCTAGTAGCTGGCATAGTGCTGTGGTTTGGATTTAGTGTGAGAATAATGTTGATAACACACTGATATTTTAGTTTTAGGACATTTTTACATAATTTTGAATATAAATATTCACATGGAAAATATTTGGCTTTGGTACAATCATCGTATTGCCACCCAGAACCTGGAATTCCATTGCAATTGATATTTCCTTTTTTTTCCTCCAATGATATACCGTGCTTCTTTTGAGAAGAATAAAGACTACAGTGGATCTTGGAAGTTGTAATTCAACTAGGTAACCTCGCTTATGGAAAAGAATTAAAGCAAAATTTACTTCAAATGCATTTCCCCAGCATCTCTGTGTTGGCTTTTCCAAGTGGAATCCTACCCCCACCCTCAAATTACTTTGTCAGTGGAAAAAGTATTTTCTGACCAGTGCTAATAACCATCTATTAAACAGCTTATTTAAGAATGGGAGAGATATCTTTAAATAAAGACAGATGTTGATCTGATCAGATGTGGGTTTTTTTAAATAAATGCTGTAGGTGAACGAATTGCACAGAGAATTTTAGTCACCTCTATAGGTAGTCAGACTATATAGTAATAACAGTCCATTCTTGTTTTAAAACATATGAACCTCATTTTTAGTTATCATTGTGCTACCATTAATATTCTTAAAATGCTCACAAAAATACATACAAAGAAGACAGGACAAGAAGAGCTAGCCTTCCATGTAATCATTTAAATAAAAACAACCAGATTTTCAGAACTGCTGAGCTCTCACTGGCTCTTTCAGTGCAAGGTGCTTCATTTGCTGTGACATGGAAGTCTTAAATATTTAAGCAGCATTCCTAGTGGTTTGCAAGTGCTGCCAAACATTTGCAGCAAGATTCAGCAGAGCTCTAAAGTTAATAGCGAGTTGTTGTGTTACTATAGCACCTAGACACCTCCAGTGACAGCCCTGGCCCTGGGCTCCATGCTGTTGGGCACTGTTCAGACACGTACTTTCAAGAACGGTGGACAAAAAGAAATGAAGTGACTTCTCCAAGATCACACAGCAAGTAGACACTCTGTACATGTATCTGTTAATACTGAGGGTAGGGGTTGGGACTGTGGTTTTGCTGCTCAGCAGCAGCAGTCCCTGAAATGGCTGTGCACGAAGTGTGCTTTGTCTCCTGCTCGAGTGACTGCCTGGCAGAGCGCCCGGAGCCCGCCTGCGGCTGTGCCTGCTGACCTACCCCACGAGTGGGCGCGGGGTGCTCCTGCTGTGCCTGCCTGTCCGGCTGGGCGGTGCAGAGGTAATCCTACAGATCACACTGCACAAACGAGCTTATTATAAAGAGCAGAAACAAGCTACAGGCTCGTTTTTCATCCCACCCTATACCTCAGTATTACAATATTATCTAATTCTTTCATCTCTCTGCCCATTAGCACTGTGCAACTGGTTGCAATTATAGTATTGAAATATTTTCTAGGCCACTTAATGCAGCTGTATGGATCAGTGACCCAAAATCTCTCTCATTCTTTTAGGAATTTTATTCCTTTTAAAAGCATAAACCAACAAAGTTGAATTGTCACTTTGGTCTGTTGTTCTGTAAGTCCTGGAGAACAACAGTTCTGCTGGATGTCAGCGTACAGTAGAGATGAGTCACACGCTTAGCACATGTTAGAGCAAAAACATCTGAGTATTCTGATTTTTTCTGGATGTTATCAAGCTCTAAAAAGCTGGGGAAAATCCAGTCAATTTGAGATGCTTGAAAGTATTTGCCTTCTAAAAAGTTGTTATTTGTATGTGTAGAAGTCACTTTCGTGGTGGCAGAAAAAGTACTACATTCTAAAATGCTATTGTAGAAAGAGAAAGAGGGAAAAAGAGCAGAAAGGAAGGATGGAAATAAAAAAGGAAAAGAAAGAAAGGAAAAGAAAAGAAAAGAAAAGGTAAAGAAAGGGAGGTAGGGAGGGAAAGAAAGAAAAAGAAAGAAAGAATGAAAGAGAAAGAAGGAAGGAAGGAAGGAAGAAAAAGCGTACTGGGTTTGGCTGGGATAGAGTTAATTTTCTTCATAGCAACTCATATGGTGCTGTGTTTTAGATTTGTGACCAAAACAGTGTTGATAACACATCGATCTTTTAGCTATTGCTGAGCAGTGCTTACACAGCTGCGCCGCCAGCAAGCAGGCTGGGGGTGCGCAAGAAGCTGAGAGGGGACACAGCTGGGACAGCTGACCCCAACTGACCAAAAAGATATCCCACACCATATGGTGTCATGCTCAGCAATAAAACCTGGGGGAAGAAGGAGGAAGGGGGGGAATGTTCAGAGTCACTGTTATGCGTGATGGAGCCCTGCTTTCCTGGAGATGGCTGAACACCTGCCTGGTGGTGGAAGTAGTGAATGAATTCCTTATTCTGCTTTGCTTGCATGTGTAGCTTTGCTTTACCTATTAAATTGTCTTTATTTCAACCCATGAGTTTTCTCAGTTTTACCTTTCTGATTCTCTACTCCATCCCACTGGGGGGGGAGTGAGTGAGCGACTGTGTGGGGCTGAGCTGCCTGCTGGGGTTAAACCACAACAGAAAGAAAGGGAAAGGAGAGGCGAGGAGAGGCGAGGAGAGGAGGGAGGGAGGGAGGAAGGGAGGAAGGAAGGACAAAAGAAATGATGCACTAAAGCCTCAAAGCCAAGCATTCAAAAGTTTCAAACGGAAGACTTAAGGTTGCCTGTAACTTTCTTTTTGTCTTCTGGTGTGTGCATTACAATTCAGACCTGCATTACATGATCATATTTTTCCCCCAGTATCTCTGCCTCATTCAGTGCGTGGATATATAATATTCCCTTTTATCTTTATTCAGTATGTGACCTTAGAGATCTTACTTAATTCATGCTATCCAAACCCTCCTCAGAACAGATATTTGTCAATTTTCTCAATGGCTGTTCTGATGTGCTCAGTTTCAGAGTATTTGGGTACTTCACATATGTAATGGATTAATTTTCACAGCACCCAGCTGAGGTGCTACATTATTATTAGCCCTTTGAAGGGACCTAGAGATGAAGGTCAAAAGCTAACTACCTAATTTTGTGTTCCAAGCTGAAATGCCTGGAGCCTAATTGCTTAGGACTTCCTACAGTACTTTCTAGCAACCTACAAACCGCAATTTTAAGAAACTTTGGGGAGAGTGCTTCAGGCAGTCCCAATGAAATCAACATCAAATGCCAGACAGATGCTTCCAGAAAGTTGTCTATCCCACTACCTTTCTACCATCCTGCGAGGGCTTTCCAGCACTTACTCCCCTCGTCTCCACACCCTGTGACCTGCCATGCAGCCTGGCATAGCAGGTGCAGCCTCCTGCCTTTGACACGATCAACCAGACTTTTGTAGCAGAGAGAGAGGGAAGCCAGTCTGAACTTCAGCCTCTGTGACGCTGCTGATTTCCACTGTACCTCCAAGGGCCTGTCTGCCCCTACAGACTACTAGCAAGAGGGTGCTAAGCCTTTTCCTTCATGGCCTCAGCTCTTTTGAAGGACAGCATGTGGAGAACTCCTCTGACATCCCAGGCCTTCAGGCCAGGCCTACCAACATGACCCATGTACATCATCCTCTAGGGACTGGATGCCACCTCCTTTAGGAAGCCTCCATGCCTGGCTAAAGCCAACAAAAACCACATCAGCGCCTCGCATGGTCCCTTGGTGACGGCAGTTNAAAGGGAGGTAGGGAGGGAAAGAAAGAAAAAGAAAGAAAGAATGAAAGAGAAAGAAGGAAGGAAGGAAGGAAGAAAAAGCGTACTGGGTTTGGCTGGGATAGAGTTAATTTTCTTCATAGCAACTCATATGGTGCTGTGTTTTAGATTTGTGACCAAAACAGTGTTGATAACACATCGATCTTTTAGCTATTGCTGAGCAGTGCTTACANAAGAAAAAGCGTACTGGGTTTGGCTGGGATAGAGTTAATTTTCTTCATAGCAACTCATATGGTGCTGTGTTTTAGATTTGTGACCAAAACAGTGTTGATAACACATCGATCTTTTAGCTATTGCTGAGCAGTGCTTACACAGCTGCGCCGCCAGCAAGCAGGCTGGGGGTGCGCAAGAAGCTGAGAGGGGACACAGCTGGGACAGCTGACCCCAACTGACCAAAAAGATATCCCACACCATATGGTGTCATGCTCAGCAATAAAACCTGGGGGAAGAAGGAGGAAGGGGGGGAATGTTCAGAGTCACTGTTATGCGTGATGGAGCCCTGCTTTCCTGGAGATGGCTGAACACCTGCCTGGTGGTGGAAGTAGTGAATGAATTCCTTATTCTGCTTTGCTTGCATGTGTAGCTTTGCTTTACCTATTAAATTGTCTTTATTTCAACCCATGAGTTTTCTCAGTTTTACCTTTCTGATTCTCTACTCCATCCCACTGGGGGGGGAGTGAGTGAGCGACTGTGTGGGGCTGAGCTGCCTGCTGGGGTTAAACCACAACAGAAAGAAAGGGAAAGGAGAGGCGAGGAGAGGCGAGGAGAGGAGGGAGGGAGGGAGGAAGGGAGGAAGGAAGGACAAAAGAAATGATGCACTAAAGCCTCAAAGCCAAGCATTCAAAAGTTTCAAACGGAAGACTTAAGGTTGCCTGTAACTTTCTTTTTGTCTTCTGGTGTGTGCATTACAATTCAGACCTGCATTACATGATCATATTTTTCCCCCAGTATCTCTGCCTCATTCAGTGCGTGGATATATAATATTCCCTTTTATCTTTATTCAGTATGTGACCTTAGAGATCTTACTTAATTCATGCTATCCAAACCCTCCTCAGAACAGATATTTGTCAATTTTCTCAATGGCTGTTCTGATGTGCTCAGTTTCAGAGTATTTGGGTACTTCACATATGTAATGGATTAATTTTCACAGCACCCAGCTGAGGTGCTACATTATTATTAGCCCTTTGAAGGGACCTAGAGATGAAGGTCAAAAGCTAACTACCTAATTTTGTGTTCCAAGCTGAAATGCCTGGAGCCTAATTGCTTAGGACTTCCTACAGTACTTTCTAGCAACCTACAAACCGCAATTTTAAGAAACTTTGGGGAGAGTGCTTCAGGCAGTCCCAATGAAATCAACATCAAATGCCAGACAGATGCTTCCAGAAAGTTGTCTATCCCACTACCTTTCTACCATCCTGCGAGGGCTTTCCAGCACTTACTCCCCTCGTCTCCACACCCTGTGACCTGCCATGCAGCCTGGCATAGCAGGTGCAGCCTCCTGCCTTTGACACGATCAACCAGACTTTTGTAGCAGAGAGAGAGGGAAGCCAGTCTGAACTTCAGCCTCTGTGACGCTGCTGATTTCCACTGTACCTCCAAGGGCCTGTCTGCCCCTACAGACTACTAGCAAGAGGGTGCTAAGCCTTTTCCTTCATGGCCTCAGCTCTTTTGAAGGACAGCATGTGGAGAACTCCTCTGACATCCCAGGCCTTCAGGCCAGGCCTACCAACATGACCCATGTACATCATCCTCTAGGGACTGGATGCCACCTCCTTTAGGAAGCCTCCATGCCTGGCTAAAGCCAACAAAAACCACATCAGCGCCTCGCATGGTCCCTTGGTGACGGCAGTTAGGCAACCTTCTGTGGGTTTTTATGTATGTGGGGAACGTATCTGGGATATGAGTTGTTATTACGCTAGCCACAACAGAACACTTCTGATCTCCTTAGTCACAGGTGACTGTAGAAAAAGAAGCCCTCATAACCATCTTTAAATATTAATTGATGCTTTGCTGCTACCAGGAAGCAGCTTTCCTCTGTTACCTAAGGCAACAAAACAGACAACCACCAAGTCCTAGCTCAAGCCTCCCTGTCCTTGTAGTTCAGCCTTCAGCTCAAAACAATGGTTTGTTTCCTCCCATGAAACTGCACTGGGTAGAAAAAAACAAGGCAACCCACTCTTAAATAGGAAAATAGCAAATGAACTACAGCACACCCACACCTCCGGCGTGCAGCAGCCTTTTCACTGCTGGCACCCTTGCCCACCAAGTTGTTGCAAAAACACAAACTCTTGATTGTGCTCATCGTTTAGCTTACATGGCTCTGGTTTCAGAGGTGACATAAGGAAGGTCTGGGAAGGTCTTTTGGCCAAAATGTTCCTGTGATAAATATAATGAAGGATGCCTAAGTGATTTATAGACCTTGTTGTCTCATCAGAATGTAAGCAGTGCAATGGACAAGAAACCAGCATAAACTTCATATAAAGAGAGGGTCTTTCCCTCTCTAGCATGGTGAACTTGAGGAGTCCCAAGACAGAGCTATCTGTGGTAATAACAATTTTAAGAAGAGCAAGGGAGCAGAAGTGCTGGGGTAGAGAATTAAAAAAGGAATGAGACCAGATCCAAAGCAAAGGCAGAGATCCTCGTCATCTTGTCTGTGTCCGTAGAGCATTGCAGCCACCACTGGTGCATGGGCAAGTGCTCCCACACCAGCATGGGAGGGAGATGGCTCTGGGTGGGTGGTGAAGGCCATGCACTGCTGTGCTGCTTTGCCGCATACTGGTAAAGTGAAGTCTGGGAAATGGGAGCTTAAGAAAACAGATCAGGAATGACAGAAGCATGTGGGTATTGTGTATCCAAGCAAACATCACTCCTATTATGCTTTTTCTGCTGCCTTCTGTTAAAGCATGGAGAGGCACTCAGGGAAATGGGAGGGCAGGAGGCAGGGAGAGAGCACAGGAGGAGGCAAAGGAGAGAGGGAAGGGGGGGCGGGAAGGAAATTCAAGCGAACAATAAATGGGCTGAAATGTGTAAGTATAAGGAACAAAATAGTGAGGGAATAGCCATCATGGTGATCATCCTGAGTGTGGAGGTGCTTGACTACAGGGTGGGTTCTGCCTGCTTGGAGGCTCCAGCCTCAGCAGCCCGCCACTACTGCCAAAAAGGGCTTGTGAAAACCATGCGGGAGGACAGGCGTACATGCTTCTGCCATGAGCTGCCACTCTGTGTGGGATGAGTGAGCTCTCTTGGAGCCATTTTTTAGTCCAGCAATAATGAGAGTTCAGTATTAGGTTCTTCAGTGAGATTTAGGTCTGGACCTCACCATAACACTTGTGCATGACACCTATGCACATCTTGTATTTTTTATCTTTTGAAAGCTTGATTTTTCAACCATTACATTACTTAAGCTAATTTTGGATGTCACTTCAATTTGCGAAAATGGTAAAATAACATCAGTATATATCCTATAGGTAGATATCCTCTTAATATCACTGTCATAGATTTCACCATGCTCTTCTGGCATGCATTCAGAATTCTAGGTTTTGCTAACTATGCATCATTTTTATATTACGCCCTGAACATTTTTTCCTCTATTTCTTCTGTTTCCTCCTTCTGTGCTTCATGCAGACTCTCTCTGCCCCTCTCTCCCATGCCATTACTTTTTCTTCCATACGATACGTATGTTGAGAGAACAGTGAAACCTTCTTAATGTTTTCAGCACCACCAAGAGAAAAGAGCAATTGCAAGGAAAGAACAGCTCAAACTGTGCAGGCGTGGATTGCAGCATACTCAGTACAAATAAAATCTCAGGAGAGTTACCTAGTTATTAAATACTAGCAAGTTTCTATTGCCGAATTACTTCTCAGAACTTTCCAACATACCCATATTTTGGAAGATTTACTTAGGAATAAAGCCAGGACAATCCTCCAAACTACAGAGGTAACCTAATTTCTCAGTGGAATTATTATTTTAACATGCAACTGTTATAAGCAACACCCCCCCACACCCATCCTTCTGCCCCCTGCGAAGCCTGCCAGTGTTTAAGAGGCGTTTGGACAATGCCCTTAACAACATGCTTTAACTTTTGGTCAGCCCTGAAGTGGTCAGGCAGCTGGAGTAGATGATCATTGTAGGTCCCTTCCAACTGAAATATTCTATTCTATTCTATTCTATTCTATTCTATTCTACTCTATAAAACATTGTAGGCAACCTCAAACAGACTCTTAAATGGAAAATGCTGGTCAACATGAATCAACTCCAACTACATTAATTTCTGCCAGAATAGCTATATAGAAATATGTTTAGTAATGCTACTTTAGCCTTACCATCATGACACTGATGGGCTTTTAGCAAGCAAACCAGTTCATTTGCAGTATATTTGCACTTTTAATTAAACAGTTAATAATTGCGCATGTGCATGACAGAAAGTGCTGGAACTGTTTCTTAGAGTGTTACAAAACAATATCGAGTGAGTTTTATCTACTTTCTGTGTACTCCTGTTTCGTTTGAAATTGGTGAGCTACAGAGAACTGAAATCAGTAAGCACCTTTTTGAGGAGGAATTAAATGAAACAAAAAAATTGCAGTCTAGATGTTAAGAGCTTTACAGTTATGCATAAATTTATTCCATAAATGGTTAAACATGCTCAGTGCCTTTTGAAGACTGCAGTGGTGAACCCAGATTAAATGGCAGCTCTAAATAGGAGCAAAATAAGGTTTTCTGTATTGAATCTGGAAAACCAACATCCCTAAAGCCTTCAAGAAAGCAGGCATTTTCCTGTTCAAGGGTGTTGCACAGAGTGCTCTCCTTTGTTTTCACTCAGTTCTGGTTTGATCTCTAGCAGATACATTCTGGATTTCAAACCATTGTCATCAAATCTGTGTGGTGCCAATGAACTCAATGAGGTTGCCAGGCACACAACATTTTTAGTCAGTAAAAAAATCTGTACTGAATATTTCTATCCTTTATGAACAGAGAATAATAATATTTTTAAATTTATTTAAAACTTTCCAGAGAACTATGTATTAGAGATATGCTTAGCTTATTATTTTTGCAAAAGCCTGAAATTATGCACAATTATTTCATTTTTTTCAAATTCTATAACTTAAAATTTGTTTTATGAACCTATTTAATTCACATAACCTCCACTCCCATTTTTTTAGTTGTAATTAAATTCAATGGAACATTTCCATAAAGGTTGCTGTGCTAATTCCTGAAAATTCCTCATTAATTTATTTTGAGGAAGTAAAAATGCTTTTTAACCTATAGTTAAGTCTACAAAACCATGGCCTTAAATGACTGACTTCAAGCACATTCTTATGGAGGGATCATACATTTCTAATTTATCACTGTAAGATTGTCAGTCTGACCAGTGTTATTCTGGTAATCCACTTCCCTTACCCATTCCACCTCTACATTAACCCTGAATACATATGTATGCCTGATGGATGGGTTTGCTTATTTGTTTTAAGCTGATGGAATATTTGTAAATATATACAGAAGAAAACAATGTGTCTGCAGTGTCGTGGCAGAACACAGATGAAACAAATAAGAAATGGTGCTATTTGTAAGCACAGTGGAGCAGCACTTTCTGCAGCTCCAGGTGCAAATCAGCAGGACTTCAAGCACTTTGTCTCACTACCAGTCCCAGTCCTGAGCCCTGGAGTGAGAGTGTAATGAGGGGTGGAAGAGGAGGAGGAGGATGCAGAGGAGCAGGACCATGTGTACACCGCATCAGTGCAAAGTGAATGCTTCCTGTGAAAGCCAGCATCCTGACTGCTTTTGATGTCCACATGGCAAGCCAAGGCTTCAGTCTTCATCATTGACCCAGTAATACCAAAAAGCAGAGCTCAACTGGTGGCCTCAAATTTTGAGTGAACTGATGACTTTTATGAAAGACTACAAATCATTTTAAAGCACTTTCTGGAGTTCAAGAATGGGCCAAGCTATTTGTATGGACACAGCCAATGTGTTTTGTTTTTTTCCCTAAGTGAAGGTTTATATGAAGACATCTGTTAGCTGGCCCTAAAATTTTGCTCACACAGCCTGTCTGAAATCAAAAGAAGGGGTGTAGGAAGAAGACAAGCTGGCAAAAGGGGAATTAAATAGATATCCTGAAGTAATATGAGAAGGTGTTGCAAGACTCATTTTCACAACTTCAGGCTATAGTGTTCCTTCTCAAAAAAAACAACAAAAAAAACCAACAAAAAAACCCCCAACTGATCTCCTGTATTTCTGACTGCTAGAGGTTATTGGTTGCTGTTTCATTAGTTGCATACTACGTCTTGACTGCTATTTTGTACAGGGCAGAAAACATTTTCAGGTGCTCTGAAATAGTAATGTGGAATATATCAAGAAGCTTCTGCAAAATCTCAGGGTTGCACTGTGATACTATAACAGAAGTCAATGCAGCTCAGCTTTACTATCCTGTGTAAACTCACAGCTACAAGATGTTTGTTTAACTACTTTTCTGCAGCACAGTCATCATCATGTTTCATCTGCAACATGAAATCATGAGGAGTCCAATACCAGTCTGAAAACATCTTAGCTAAGGGAGAATTATGTTTGTCTGTAGCTAATGTTAGCATTGGATGACTTTTTCCACGAGCCATTTATTAACTAGAAAATATGCTTTTGAATAACCCCAAACCACTTGTAATTGCAGATTGAATTCAGAGAAAAGCTGTTAATGAAAATTATTACTCATTATATACTTATTGCATACTATAAAAGTTATTAATAACTTATTTTCTATTTATTTTAGAGCTAATCTGATCAACACAGTGAAAGAGAAGTCATCAGTTAGCTTCACAAAATGCTGGAAGAGGTTGTATGCTTTGATACAGCAGTTAGGCTTTTACCCAAGGAATGGAGAACATATATCAAATTCCTCTTTCTCCTTAACAGAACTGCATTCACTGCTCCCGCTTTCCAAGCATCTCACTCCCCTGTTGACAGTCCACCACTAACTATAAAATACTAATCACAGAAATGAAGTCACTGAAGCACGACTGCACACAGGTAGGGGCAACAGCCGTCCTTAAAGTCACTCTTTGTTTCAGTGACAATATTGGTATTTTATAATTCATACAGAGCAGAGCAGAAGCATGGTGGGGAATGTGGGAACCTTTTAAAAAGAGCAGAGAAGGCAACCTTAGGGCTCTAACCATGTGCGATGACCTACCTCCGGTTTTAATGTCACACTCATTTTTTCATTACGTCACGGTTGAGGGCAATGTCTGATATTCAAATGAAACATTTTGTTGATGGACAGATGAAAACATTTAGTTAAATTTTTCATATTAAAGAAAGAAAAACCATAACTTTAGGGTTTTTTTTCCCACTGATTGTTCAATTTTAGCAGATCTACCAAAAAATAATTATGTTCACAGTAAGCATTTGTATCATTGGTGTCTTCCTCAACATACAAGAGCAGGGGAGGTGATCATAAAGAGAGTTGGTTTCAGGAACGAGCAATTTCCTTTAGTCCAAGATCACAAGGAATTGAGAGGCAGTCACAAGGACAGCTGAGATTACAGCATAAATCATCTAAGGAAGGTAGGAGGAAAAGGTGAGAGTATGCTATAGCTTCTGGCCTGAGTCTCCAGTGTTCTAATCCAGATACTGCTCACCAGAGTGCTTATTCTTTTGTTAGTAAAATAAGTGCAAAAGGATTTTGTCAAACAGATTAACAACATTAACAGTTTAGCAGCATTTGGATTATATTTGCATTACAACAGCTCCCGTCAGAACAAGATCATCTCATCACGCTAACTGTACAAACAAATGTTTCTGATCTTTACAGCTAACAGTCTAAATTCAGACACAATAAACAAATAAAATAAATGGAGAGACTGGAGAAGAGGATAGTAGGGAAACAGCGATAAGAACACTTAGTTGCATAGACCATGTACTTGCATAATTGCGGCTCTATTTATAAGCTAGAACTAAACATGACATATTAATGAGGTTAGTAATCCCTGCTGGCCAGCTGCCTAGCCATTAAAGGAAAGACAATTTGTCTGTAAGGAGAATATTCCTGCACCCCACTGTGTTTGTGAGTGGGATTTTATAAATGCCATGGGGTTTATTCAGTTTCTTAATTCTGCGGGCCTTACCTTCTTGAGTCAGCTATGCAAGGACAGAGTCAAACCTCTTGTGGCTACATATTTTCTTTCATCTACTTTAACACTTACAGCAACGAAGGGAGTCCTTTCCCACCCCATTCTCTACAAGGGGACCACTTGACATATCAGGATAGAAAGTACACTTATAACACAAGTAAGTTAAATGTTGCCTCCTTTTTACTGACAGGACTTTTTGTGATTTCTGTTTTAGTAGTAATATAATCTGTTATAATATGCAGTTATATTACATGGTAATAAACGTTTCAGTAATAAAAACTTTGGATTAAGATCAACCAGTCTCCTCCCTTCTTCTCTGCCTCATGAAGCTTAATCCTGATTTAAAAGACTGTAATTGCTTCTTACGGCATTGGGATTTGCTGTTAACACAATGCTCCGTGCATTGCGGCCCTCAGCCCCAGGCACTGATGCTTTGCTGTCCTCAGACTTACGCTTCCACTCCCAGGGAGCGGTGGGTGGTGGCTGTAGGGCTGGGGTGAGCTGTGCTGATGGATGTTATGGGGCCAGCGTGTTTGCAGGAAATACATACATGTGTGCCTGACTGAATACTTTCCTGACAGGTAATTCTGCCTCCTGATTGCCATAGCTTCCTCTCTGTGTTGATGCCCGTCTCCCGGGAGACAGAGTTCTCCTCTGTTTTTGTTCGCACAAGCCAGGACCTGAATACAGGGAGAAAATAGCTGTTGTTGGCAGTAGCAGTCAGTGGGAGAGAGGTTCATCTTCCATCTTTCCCTCTACCTTTCCCTCATTTCCCACAGTGGTTTTGAATTGTTGTCTAGGCTGGTATAAATAAGATAAATCTCCTCCCAATATTCTTTGCTGGTAAGATGCTCACACCCTGTGAACTGGCTGCTGTACAGGGAAAGATAAGCTCAGAGCAACGGGCATTGTTTATGCCTTATGAGGAAAGCTGCTGGTAGGTGGGCGGTGAATTTGCAGGTAGAAAGAAGATGTGCAGGAACTACAATCTCCCTGCACCCTGTGGGAAGGGGCTGCATAGCCCATCTCCTGAATAAGCAGTGCTCAGCACCGGGATGCCGTCACCGGCTCAAGAAAGCCATAAAACACAAGCCACTGGGAGCAGCCCCAGGGAGGTATGAATATGTGCTTGTCCTGTTCTTGTACTTTTAACTTGGCATCTGCTGCTGGTCAGATACCAGGCTAGACAAATCTTTGGTCTGAGTAGTGCTGTTCTTGCATTTTTATGGTCTTGTCAACTGCCATGCTAACTTCTTGTGTTAGGGGAGTCATCTCAGATCAAAAAACTGACTTCATCATCTACCTTACTCTTCTCTCCTCAACCCTCTTATCATGCACCTCTCTTTCAACCTCAAGCTTTTAGGCAACCTTAAAAATTATTTTCCATCTTTGTTTTCACACTGCCCCAGGTCTCTTGGGACTAGAATGGGAATAGCCGAAATACTATGAGAAAGTCTTTTCTCAGGCTATTTACAGCTTATCCAGAAGCAGAAAGAACTAAAAAAACTCATAAAAAACCAGTTCTCATAAGATTGTCCAACTCAATTTAGCAGATAAAAGGGATTCGAATAGCTTTGAGAACTATTCAGACTTTTGAGTGGTTCTCAGTCCTGACCATTTTCAAGAGTTTATAGTTTACTGATCACAATCTGTATTTAATATCATTGTTAGGAGATCAAGATTTGTTTCTTGCTTGGGTAGTCTGCATGGAAGTAGATTTTACTCTTCTCTTTGAACACAGTGAATTTTACAGTCAATGAAGAGAGGTAGGTGCCTAACTCATGCGCATTGCACCCTCCTCTAGAGCCATCATAGCTGACACATTGGACTTGGGCTCCTGATTTAGGCACCTGCTACATGCCTAAGGTTTAGAGTGTTGAATATTCCCTTCAGCCTCAATGTAACAAAAGTCTTGCCCCAAAACAGAAGTCACTGTGGAAAGTCTCAATACTGTGGTTCCACTCAACAAGTGAAACTTGCTTTTCAGGCCATAACCAAAGCTATTTGTGGAAAAAAAAAGAGTTTTCAAGCTTCAGCATAGTGGCTTTTCAGACAGATGGGTGGGAGGCTGTCCAGAAGGTGAGAAGAGTGCTTGTTTTTATATTTCATGCCTTGCTTGGAAGCTAAAAGGGAATTAGTACCAGAGATGATCCAGTACGGATAAGTGCTTTAGCTCATGTGTTTTCCCTAACAAATTTTTGATCAGTTGTAACAAGAACAGATCCAACAGGGTTGTAAGATATCTACAGTCCTTGAGGTGCAACATTGGTCGCAGTAAATTCAGTGGCAAAATTCCCGTTGACTTTAGCTGGATCCAGGTTTCTCTCAGACAATTTTGTCAAGAAAGATCTTTTTCCTTGAGGTACCCTTAAAGAACAAACAAAATTTACGTTACAGAACTTTGGAGCAGTGATGTGATTATAAGGAGAGTTGAATCCCCCCCAACTGACAATCAACCCCAAATCCCTGAATCCATTACAAAAATGAGCTTTTGCTCCTAAGTTTTGAGCAGGGGGATTGCTGCCTACTCAGTAGCATTGTGGTACCCTTGACTGAATTAAATCTGGTATGGAAGACCTTAACAAAGGCTGATTTATCATATTGAGAAGCAGCCTGCATTGTAGTCCTACCCATCACCTTCAATCACATATCTACAAGTGATTAGGAAGAAGAACTGAATGGACTGTTAACGGTATGGGAACAGTCTGTAGCTCTACAACAAAAGGATGGAATGGGAAACAGCAGTGAAGCCAATGAATTTTGGGGATTTCAGGATGAATTACAAGGTACTTGGTGGTGTGCAGTGCATTGTTTCCTACAGACAAAATTCAGGCTAAAACAAAATCTCCTTTTAGGTTACAAGTCACAACTTATGTATTTGCAGCTAACACTGTAGCTACCAACTAGTTCAGCAAGACAAACACAAGGAGGTTATCACTGTTTTTTTCAGCAGCAGATTTGGGGACCTGCTCTGTTCACACATCACTTGTGTGGATGATGTTTCGCTTTTGTTTATGGCATAGTAAAATGATTTTCTGAGCTAAGTTAATGCAAAGTCCTCAAACTGTCCCTTTGCATAGTATGAAAATGTTGAGCAAAAATTAATTGACTGTATGAGAATCAAGGGAGCCTGGCAGTGAAAGGGGTAAATAGGCTGGGCAATGTTACATCTGCATTTGTAAAGATCTTCCATTGCAGATACAGCTAAAAGAGAGTGAGTGCGCACCTGGAAGGGAGACATGGGCAGATTCAATGGAAATTCATTGAGAATTAATGGACAAAACCCATTGGCTTTTTTTTTCCTTTTTTTTTACATTTTTTTTCTTTCTCCTTCCCAGTCATTAAGAATTGCCCTGAAGAAACAGAGACAGTTTGTTCAGGATACAGGCAGGATTTTCCAAAGGGTAGGTGGGATTTGGGTGCAGTGGTGTAGAAAGGAGGAATGGCAAGGAGCCACCAGCCATTTGGAGGTGGGGAGGGAATATAAGGTCAGAGTGGGTGATGTAAAGTAGTTGTGAAAAGATGGCAACAAAAACAAGGGGGTCACAGAAAGCTTAGGTTGCGTGCGTGTATGAGACCAAGACATATCCCGTGCCTCTCACTCAAGAGGAGACTTAATTCTGTTTGATCTTATGCTGACCCAAGAGAAATCCTTGTCTGAATGATACAAATATCTGTCCTGCTCTCTTTATAGTACTTTCAGTCAAAATAGCTGGGACAGGAGGGAGTCACGTAAGGAAAGCAGTTTCTTTATGAAAATGTTTTTTCCTGTTTGTATATGATTTGTATACACACCCACACACTCACATGTGCATAGCCACATCTCACGGATGAGTTTTGTTCCTAAAGAGGCTCAGTAGAGCAAGCACTCACAATACTTTCTCACAGCTTTGCTTACTAGCAGTGTTTGGAACAAAGAGTCTGGTTCAAAGTCCATTGGAGTCTGTGGAAAGATGCCTATTGACTTCACTGAGATTTGGATCAGGTCCCAAGTCTTTCCCTATTTAGATAGTGGAAAACAGGCTGCAATTTCTCAGCTGTATATGCTGGGCTAACTGGGCCTGAAACTCAGTGCACAGAAAAGCCCCACATACCCAAGGCTGTACCTTGCAAATGAGTCTTTTGTTTCTGTCTGTTCACGGATCATTGAGTTCTTCAAAGTCAGTCAAACTAATAATGCTTCTAGTCATTGGGTTTTCTGTCCTTACAAGGTTTGGCAGCTCTCAGAGATGTTATCTGCAAGATGTAACCATCCCTGTGGTCATGCCAAAAGATACAATTTTGGTCTTCTGCAACAATGAAAAGTAGTCTTTTTTGGAAATTGGAAGAAGAGGAAATATATTTTGAAGAAAACTTTTTCAGATTCTCTTCTGCAAAATAGATATTCTTCAATCCTCCAATAGGCTTGAATAAAAAGAAGTATCTGTGGTTTAGTCTTGGCATTAGAACTTAAATTTCATCCTAAAGCACACTTTTATCAAAGCAGTTTTGCAAAAGGTTTAAATGAATGACTGGTGGAAGCTTTTGCACGGTGACGGATGCATTGACCGTGCTGATTCTGATGCCCTTCTTGAGAATTAATTAATTAACTACCTTCATACCTTCTTTTTTCCAGGCTTAATTTTATTTTTTACTGTAATAGGGTTTTGAACTAGCACACTAGATTTTTGTTTCGTTTTCAATCAAGACACTAAAATTATTACTTCAAGCTTAAAATAGGCATGAATAAGAATAATAAGCTAGATCCTGTCTTTCATCTATGAGGAGATCTGCAATATTTTGAGGCTTTTTAGAGTCAATAAGAGTTTTCCCATTGATTTCAATGGGTATTTCATCGATTTCAGACTCAGGAGAAGAGCTGATGAGGGACAAAGGTAGCTTTAAGCTGGATGTCAGTCAGCACTCTGATACTTCTGCACCAGAGGAATCCGTTCCAAGTCTATTGTTTTATGCAGTGATAAATTACTGAAGTCACATAATTATGTGGGTGGCATAAGATTTATGATATCCTTAATTATTCATTTATTTAAGTGCTTGGGGGTTGCTCCTAGTGTGACAGATGTACACACTTGTCAAGGCACCAGCTGAACCGGCTTTCTTTTAAATAAAGTTATTTACTTTTGGAAAAAAAACAGATGTAGATAGTCACCTATTTTTTTCAGTTTAAATTTCATTCAGACTCATAAAAGAGTTTGTTTAATTTTCTTATCTTCATTATATTTTGATGACAACTTAATTATTTTAGAAAAATTAATAGTTCCTCCACTTCCCTGCATTAAACATTAGAAGAATATTATACACTAATTACAAGGAGTGAACTACAACTGACGTCAACAGAATTTGTGTGACTGCACATATTATAAATGAAATCAGAATATTATACAACAGCTGGAAGACAGTCTAAGAAATAACTTTTTGAATGCCATGTTAAGGAACATGCTGACTAACACATTCATTTAATTCAAGAATCTCTACACAAAGAGTGTTCTTGTCTACTGACTTTTGTGTAGCCTAGAAAATGTAAATGAACTGATTTCCATGCTCATTCTGCCCAAATGTAGTGATTCATATTTAAATACATCAGTTGTACTCTGATTAGAAATTGGTTTAAACTGCAATGAAGCCTGACATAGGCAGAGTCTGAA
>VYZW01021130.1:28442-89956 GCA_013401315.1 Balaeniceps rex
AAGCAGAAGTAGGGGTCTTCCATAAGGCAAGTTAATATAGGTGGGAAAACAGACAACTCCAAGGAAAAGGTTTCTTGTTAGCAAAAAAAGCAAGAAGTTCCAAGATGATTAAACTGTATCAAAACAAGTGAAATGTAAGTGTGCTTAATTTAATCTTACTACAATTACCNGAAGTCATATTTGAATTTCTTTCTCTCACTTAGGGCTCTGTGTTCTAGAGTACAAAGGTGTAAAAGTAGGAAAATAGTACCTATGTTTAGAGTTAAAAAAAAGTTTTACTCGGGGAAAAAAAAGGAAGAGAGAACTATACTTACCTCTCCAAAGAATGGTTACAGACTATAGAACTTGAGTATACAGCAGTGCCTCTGTACAGCCCTGCGAAAAGTACTGCAAGGTGGACTGTTTCACATGTAACCTCAGAGCTTACTCTTGGTTTTCTCGAGGCATCTGTATGGTGTGTGTGACAAGAGTTGGGTGTCCATCCTCAGGTGCAGTATGAGGATGAGTGCAGGGGTCTCTGTCCAAGGACCAGGCTTTAGCAGTTTGACATTAAAGCATCTAACTCTCAAGTTCCTAAATCTTTAGATGTATCCCTAAAGCTCAAGATTCTGAATATTTAGTTATCCCAGAAGGTGTAAAGAAATAAGGGTAGCCAACCGGCTAGTTGGGGGGGAAAGGGTCATTTGAGACTGAGGTAAAAATTAAATTGCTGTTTAATTGAAACGGTGAAAATGAACTTTATTACAGAATATTCAAGAATTCCCAGGGTCTGGTGGGCTCTAGTTTTTGTCCACTACTGAAATCTACCCAGTGTGTTAAGCATATCTCTTCTATCCAGTTTCTATTATATTTGATTCTTAAATGTTGTCCTGTACAATGTTTCATGTGTGAATAGCAACTTACAAGTTTTTTGTTGAGAGACAGATTACTGTCCTGCTAGCACTGGCAGTCAGTCTGTATTTATCCTTCCAGCAACATACAATCTTTAAAAATTCCCATAGCTACCTGATATTTATAGGCACATTTATTATCCAAAGCATAATTTTACTTGTGGGAAGGCACACAAATGCCCTGCATTGCAGAACGTCTGGTTTTGGTTTTTTCCCCCCTCCAGTATTTCTCTGAATTTATTCATCTTAGATGGGATTCACTTCACCTAAGAAGAAAGTATTTGAGTGAAACTACCGGTCACCTTCTACCAGCAATTTATAGAAACAGGCACTTGGGAAGAAGCGATTCATCCCAACAGCCTGGGATGTGTATTTCTCTTCAGGAGGTGCCTTTGCCCCATCACTGAGGTGGAGGGTGCTTAGATGTCTTACTTACCTTTTAAATGGTGATTACTAAGTGAGATGAATTCTAGACTGTTAATTCATAAAAATACTTCACACTTTCTAGTGATATTCTGACCAATATCAAAATCACATTTAGCTTCTGATTGCAAAGATTTGACCTACTTTTTTTAACAGAAAATCTTGGATCTGAGAACTCAATCTTTGTAACAAAACTATTTTAATATAAGGAAAAAAACCAAGTCACTTCCAGAGATCATGAAAATAATGGGTTCATGCAGTGACTTCAATTTAGTTGCACAAACATGTAATAGGAATACCAACAGTCTATGCAGTCGTTATCTAGGCTTTGGTTCTGGCATTAATTGTACTCAATTCCCATTCACACTGCTGTCAGAGTAGTGTGCTGTATTCCTCTCTTTTTCCATGTGAAAATGCCTTTGCAGAAATCTAGGCATTTTGGATAACAACAGAATTTTTGTCTACATGGGAGAGTTACCCCAAATGTGGGACACAGCAAGGAGAAGACATGCAAGTAAATGAAGCAGAATTCTGTTCCAGACAATGGAAAATGTAAAAAAAGATCCTGTCTTAAGTGTACCTGGCCCTCTATTTGACCAAAACTGGTTAAAAAAAAAAAGTAAGAGATTTCCTAACCACCCCAAAATCTTCTCCAGTGACAATGCTAATGTAAATCTGAGCAGTTCTGCAATGGCAAGAGGACTGGACTCTCTATCTGCACACAGACCTCAGCACTGACATTCTGGAACCTCATCCTGTGTTGCAGGAGAGAGGCTGTTTTCATTTTCTCATTCTGTTGCATTGAGGGGAGCAAACTGCCTATCTGCAAAAGACAAAGACGCAAATGGATTCCAATCCTGATCTACAACAATGGCATTAATGCAAATTACTCTGTTGCCCATGCACCAACCCACAGCTATACTGCTACTTATGTCCTGTGTAAGGAAGGAAGCAGCAGCCTGAATACTCCTGGGAAGAGTTTCTGGACATTCTGATTACATGGGAAATTCAGTGGCTGAAGCAAAACCCCAGATGCTTCTTTTTTTAAAAATTTAAATTTTTGCCTCTGTTTTGTGAGCATGAAGATTGTGGACATCTTGTGCTGCTACACTCCCCTTGGGCTACCTTTTCCAATATATGGGGCTGTGTGCCCTGGGACTCACAAAATCTCTGTCCAGGCAAGCAATGATATAACTCAGATCTTTGCTATTAGGGAAGGACCACTACAGTGGATTTTCATTACTTTTCAAGAGGTTGTTAAAACTCTTGGCACTCATTACTGGAGAAGCAGGGTAGCCAGTTCTCATTTTGCTGTTTTACAAATCCATTAATGCATCATAGTAAATCCAGCAATGTTCAAATCCCTGAACAGCAGCGATCTTCAACAGCAAATGGATGAAGCAAGATCATCTGTTACCAAGACTGCATTAACTAAACAGACTACAATGTACCTTGCCAAAAAGCAGAAGAAATAAGCAAAGTAAGTACCCAAAACATTGGCTGAATTTTGCTCTGAATTACCCTGATGTAAACCAAAGAGAACATGTACAGAGTTTTCTTGCACTTGCTGTGGCTAAACATCATTTGGGTGCTATGTTTTGAGATGCATAACCAAAATTTTTTTTTGAAGAAGATTTATAAGAAGATCACAGCTTTTGCCATATTGATGCAAATGCAGAAAGTCAGAGTTCTGGGACATGCAGCAGACAGAAAAACCTCCTAAAGCTCTTGACTTCTGCCAACTGTCCAGACTGTCAATGCAATTGTGGACAATATAGGATGTATGAATATATTTTTTCCTCTTAACACTCTTCATAACCCTCTTTGAGGGAAACACAAACACACAGAACATAAATAAAGTTTCTACTATCTTTCATCTTTCCACTCTTCAGAAACTGGGCAAGCTTTCAGCCTGCAGCTGCCTATTACTAACTTGAGCTTGTTTAGTTGGTTTTTTGTGCCCATTTAACCAATTCATCACGAAAAATTCTCCACGTTGGCTCCAGAGCTGGCACGTCTGAAAACATTTCCTTCCCCCCGCCCCTGTTTCTTTTGTTATTGTTTAGTCTCATCTATTATTTTCGAAATCATATTGCGCAGGAGATGGGCTAGTCTCCACCACCAAAATATATGATTGATATGAGAATATGCTTAAAATGTGTAGTCAGCAATTTAAGACGCAGATACTTGTTACGCAGATTTTTTTTTGTCCCAAATGTTTGTTATTTCCTTGGATGTGAGAACTACCCTGAACTTCATCATATACTTATTAAGGTCCATTTCCTTCAGAGAGCTGCACAAGGAGATCCTATACCAACCCATGAGATCCTACCAGCATGGTTTGCTTTGTTGACTGGGACCTCATCGATTTCCCGAGCTAAGTGGCTCAGAATGTCTTCAAGATTCCTTTGTCCTATGCACTAAAGTCTATACATACAATACAAATAATCTATTGCATACTCATACTTTCTTTTGTTTGGATTTGATTTAGATGCTTTTTTTTTTGCTTTCAGAAAGCCTAGGATGTTAATTTGTATGACAAAATCCTTTTGCAGATTTTTTGCTAAAAAAGGAAGCTCCATATGATGTACATTAGAAATGGTCCAAAGCTACATGACTTGATATTGCAAAGCAACGCGAACACAAATTTGTTTCTGATCATCTGTTAACCTTCAGTTTTGGAGCATGTAACAAAGTTTTGAATGAGATGTTCTAGTATTGATTAATCTCATTAAAAAAATAAGAAATATAAGACCTTATTCTTATTTTAATTCCCTCATACAGATCTAGAATACCTACTCTAAAGTAAAAAAAAGGAGTGTTTTTTCCCTGGAATTTTACTTAGAACTGCCTTTAAAAGTAATTTATCTGAAGCAAGCTATCTCCTTTCTCCTTTTTCTGATCTATAATATCTAAATTAATACAAGAACAAACAGAATGAACAGGTTGCAGCTGAGGGAAAAAGATTGACTTGTTTATCTCTAAGGACCATACCTGACCCAGGCCATACCCATTAAGGCCACAATCTTCAGAGAACCTCACACGCTGATCAGGAAATTATAAACAGATTACAACAGAAACATGGTAGATACCCTTTTTTTTGCTGCATGAACTGCCATTTCTTCCTTCCAATTCCTTCTGCCTCACTTCACTTTAAAAAAAGCTTAATGGAAAAGACAATAGAAATAACAGAATTCACTCAACTAAAAAGTAATATTTTCACAGGGAAAAAAAATGAAAAAAGCTATCAGGAAGAAAGAAGAACATTTCAAAGATGCCCTTTATGATGATCTCAATCATAAAATAAACAGTAATATCAAGAATGGGAAAATGCATTTTCACTCACTCAAATAAATAAATACGTATCATGTCTTTCCAGAGTGGAAAAAGGCAGAATGAAAAAAAAATCCTTTCATAGTCAAGCCTTATAGCACAAAGTGAGAAAAAGGATGCATCCTGACAGATTTATGGTCTAAAAACTCTGCGAATTTCCTACATTTTTCAAGGCTAATCACATTCAGAAGGGACTTAGCCCTGGAGCAGGGTATGTGCATTTATAGACGTTCCATAGACTCTTCCAGTACTAAGAAGTCAAACACTAGACTACTTACTTTATTAGCAAAGCAAGAACTGATGCACTTAGGGCTGGCAGCAGTAATATAGAGACAGCCACAAAAGAAAGTAGAAGCAAGATCTCTAGCTTTCCAGTCAGCGTGCTCAAGTGATCCAGTCGCAGCTCTAGGCACAGGTCTTACATAGGCATAACGCTTGAGTGGCTTCAGAAGAGGCTGTGGTACCATCTTGGACTTACTCCAACATAATTAAAAGCAGGCTTGTGCTCATTTACTTTGCTCTGTGAGAAATGCAGTACAATTATTTCATCATATAGCAGTGTGCTGGTATAGATGAATTGGACTTTCCGAAGCTGCTCTATTGCTGCTCTGACCTGGCTGGACATAAGCTTCCTCCAGTCTGGAAATCATTTTAGGAGGGCATACTTCAGCAGGCCTTTAACGTGGCTGGCCCATACTGACCAAAGCCAGGCCTGGGCTCATCTGCATTACATGCATGGACATACTTTCAGTCCACAGTGCCAGCTCAGGGTCTCTCAGCAGTGTAGAAACCATTTGATTTTCATTTTCCTGCTCCAAGACTGAGGAACCAGGACTCGAACCTGTCCATTCCTGCTGAAAAAAAAGGGAACAAAGCACGATAAAATCCAAGCCAGAGATCAGGGGTGAGCTAAAGAACAGCCACAAAGAGTTGCCTGCCAGCAAGAGAAGGTGGGGGCATTGGCTCTGCTTCCAGTGGAAGGAGAAGGGCTTACCAGCACCCCCTCCTCCTGCCATGTACCTAGCAGTCTCCTGTCAATGCAGCAACGACTGTAGCTTTTCAGTGCTCAAAGGCAAAAGAAGTAAGTTGTGGGCCCACAGTGGCTTTAGAGAACTGCGTGCTTCACCTGTGCCTAGAAATTACCCTTCCCAGCAGGTTACCTGCAAGGCCAATTCTGCAATGAACTGGTCTGCATTCCCTGACTGATCCAGTCAACCAGCTGAGCGTCACTGTGGGGCTCAGGCACTCGTGCGCTTGGCGTCTTTTGCTTCACCAGCAAAAACAGCCCTTCTGGGCTGCAGGGAAAGGGGAGGGAGGATGACTTCTTCATTTCCAAAAATACTTCTTCAGAAGAATAAGCTACCCTAATGACTTTCAAAAATTAGTACTGCATATGGCAAATAGAAAAAAATAAGGACTCTCAATAGGCATTCCAAAGTGCCACTTAGCACTATAATTCAACTAGCAATTCAATTTTCCAAGGTCTAAATTCAGGATATGATATGTAAAAAAGACCCAATTCAAGAGACATATGAATGAAATGGAAATGCAAGTGTGTGTGATTCATTCTGTCAGCATCATCAGCTTTATAAATGCAGGTTCAAAATACCCAAGGTCAATATTTCTCAGTTATAAAATTGAAAGAAAACTGCATTCATGAGAAACAGCAATAACTTCGGAGCTATAATGAGGGATTTTGTGAGAGGTAACAGCTTCTTTCAAAAATGGGCTTTCCTGAAGGCATGCTTTCATCCTGAAGGCATGAGAGGTAACAGTAACAGTGCAGAGATTGGGATGTCAAAATAGTCAATGGTTTGTTTTTTGTCTGAATCTGGATTCTCCCATACAGTCAAACAAGACCTAGGAAAAAAAAAAAATCCAAACTTTTCTACTCCAATTTCTTCATCCCATTTATGTTCTCTAAGTTTCCCCGTACCTTGCCACCACAAGTCCATTCCACTTCCATTGTCCTTTTCCATTTTTTTCCTGTCAGGCAGTGATAATGCCTGTAGCTTCATTCTTAGCACATACTGGAATTATTGAACTTTAGGAAAATTGATGCATTTGTTATAAATTAATTTCTGCTCAATACTTACTGTTTTCCAGAGGCACTTGCTTTTAAAATTATGGAGACATTCAGATGTAAATTTGGAAATTATATTTGAAACAAAGATTAGTTTGGTCTTGAGTTCCTAAATTTGCAGTGACCAAATTTCATTTGATTTAATGAATGATACAACTGACTTCCCAATTCATAATATAGTTAGTTTCCATCTGATTATTTCTCAGATCTGCATATTACTAATAAGGTACATGGAAAGCAAGTTGTCTTAATACTCATTGCCTCCTAATACAATGCCAAAATTAGAAAATATTGGGTCCTCAGTATTGTTTTTATGACTGCTTATCAACCCATATTTTTTTACAGTGCTGAAAACTTCTGTTTTGTTTGCCTGTTAGCTGATTGTCTTATGTAAGAGCTGTATTGTTAGCAAAACCCAAGTGGTGTTCTGCTGCGGGACCACTCTGTTCTCACTTTATCTGTCCAACTCCATCTTAAAAACTTACAAATTCAGTGCCAAATGCCATGTTGAGAGAACCTGTCTGACATCAATGCTAATGTCATCTGCCATTGTCTGTGTCTACTTCATCTGTGCAAGCTATACCTGATGTAAAACCATCATATCATATTTATTTTCTTTTTGCTTATATAGTATTCCAAGAAGGAGGCTATCAAATACTTTCTTAAAATCTGTAGTGCATATTTTAAGTATTTATTGTTGTTTGATGCATCTTTGATTAGTCTTCTATGGCTGAAAATGGGGTTGAAGACTGGTTAAGATCTGCCCTGCTCTTGCTAAGCTTTGTCTTTATTATCTTTAAGATGCTTTTGTAGCATATTTGGCTTATTAATTCTGTTGTTGAACTTTTCTCAGGTTAGGCTTCATAATTTATTTAGCCTTTATAATTTAATAATATTATAGATGAATGTAGTAGGCCTGTGATTTGCTATCACCTCTTTCAACAGTTGTATCAATTTCCTTATTATTCATGTAAATTCTCTTGGATTTTTCTGCACTGCTTTTATTGATGTGATTTTTACTGATTTTGCTTCACATGGAAGAGTTGTGGGCTTGTTGAAGTTTTTGAAAGTGTTTTTGAGAAGTGAAAGTTTATTTTGGCTGATTTTCTGTTGTTGATAGAGCTCTGTATTTTCTCATTTACCCATTGCTTCTCTGGAAACTGTATTTTCTCCAGAATTTATGATACTGTCGTACAGAAAGGGCTTCAAGATGTCAGTGTTGATGTCCTGTGATGAGTCTAGCCTTGCCGCATGTGAAATCTTTACTTCAGTTTGAAAATGCTGCAGTAAATGGCACTACTGTCAGTCCATTGTGGTCAACTTTCTCTTCTATGTTTCAGAGGTTTGTTTTCTTATGTTTCATCTGCCTTCTTATCACATATAGTTTGTTATCTTTGGTTCTGAGGATTAGGATCATGGCATATCCAGATATTCATGTAAGTTTTTTCCAATACATATATGGTACCTGATAGCTCTGTTGGGAGAATTCCAAACTACTTCATGGATTTCTTCATGAGGAAATATAATTCATGAGCTCCCGTGCCAGAAACAATTCAGACATCTATGCATCATTCTAGTTTGGAAACTCATGCTATATTTGTACATTTATTCTTAGTTGTTTTCCCAGCCACTGGGTCTGAAGTTCTTCATTAACCTATTTGCTGTAGGTTTATTATTTGCTGTAGGCTTATCTAAATAAGGTGGGCTTGAAGTTTATGTGAAAACGGGAAAAGTTCTTGCCTAGGTTTTTTTGTTTAGTTCAGATTTGTTTTTTCTTTCTTTTTATTTGTTTGTTAATTTTTTTTTCTAACCTAAAAAAAGCTCCCCACAGTTAGATTTAGGTACTATTACAGGAATAGAATGAGACACAGTCATTCAGTAAATATTTCTTTAAATTAATTATTCTTTCACAATGTCTTTGACAGTACATGTTTATTTATCTATAGCATTTTTTAAAATATAAATGGAAAAAAAATAATTTTTGTAATCAGGAGGTCCTCATATCACAACACTATGTGCTAGTAAGAGGCGGCGTGCCTGGTTAGGTGCACCAGCTGTCTGGGGTTTGTTTCCAACAGGGCCTCACTGCATATTCTCACTCTATCAAGTCATGCTTAAGCCTGCAAAATAAACTTTAATGTCTACTTGGTAGGAGTAACCAATGCTGCCAATTCTTTAACTAAAATGTAGTCTTTGATTCGAATTTAGAGGTAGATCTTACTTTCCTTCTAGCTGGTGACCTCTTAGGGACCTAGCTAATTGTAATAAACAGAGGTAGACAGCAGAGGTGCCATTACCATAACCATGTTAATTTCAAATATTTTATAACTTTTTTTTTAGTACTGTATTGCTGATATGAACTAGGGGTTAGTAGCACGTGGTTTTGTTTCTCTTATCTCTAGTGACCAATTTGTATTTCATCTACTGCTGTACATGACAAGGATATACTGCCATGTATTGAACAGAGAGTTAAACCAGAGCAAGTGAAATTGGAATGAGGCCTTTTGAATACAGTTATGTTCACCATGTGGTAAGAATTATTACTATGCAATTTACAAAGGTATTGTTTTAAGTTAAAGCATTTAGAAGAGCCTTCTTAAAACTCTAGATGCTTTTAAACAATTCATCCAGATTCCTAATCCCTGAAAGACCTTTTGGACGGTTAATCAAGCCATGCTGGCTTTTGCCCTTCACATTTTTCTTCAGACTAATCCACAGAAACAAGCAAATAAATTACACATTAAAATTTATGAGTACAAATTTTTCCTTCCCTCTAACTAATGTGTGTGATTTTCCCTGGAGAAATTCCCTCCTGCGTAAGAAATTAAAGCTTTTAAGCAGAGAATAGTTCCACTGAAAGGAAGAAAAACAAAACCATTGCTATAACCATGTTATTTTCAAACATTTTATAATTTTGAATACTATATTGCTCATATGAATGAGGGCTTGGTAGCATATATAACCACAGTTAGCTCCTGAATGTCACAAAACTATAATACAGTATGAAAAAAAAAATTCATGGGTTAAATATTTTTTTATGCCAGCAAGAAGATTTTGTAACAGTTTATTCTTTAAAGAAGCCTCAAAAGGAATAAAACTCTTAAAGCAGCAAATTTGTCAGTTCTTTTGACCTCCTGGCAGCTGATATCAACAACTTCAGAGCCTATGGACACTTTGGTTTCCAGTCTAGATGGTGAACTGCATTTGCAGGAGATTAGCTGTTTATCAGGAATGGACAGACAAACCAGATGCATGACTTGAGAAGGCTGTCTCAGTTCAGATGAAAATTTTCATCATTTTCTGAAGACTCAGCAAAACTCAAGGATAAGTTGTTATTTTAGTCAAGAGTAAAACTTTGAGGTCAAAATGGGCCTTTTGGAAATCGCAAAAATAAAGATGTAGGCATTTTAAACTCCTACTTGATAGATTTCAGTGATATTGCTACTGGAGGTTACTGCAACATACTTATTAACATCATTTTTACATTGAAATGCTTTTCAAAACCAGATTATTTGTGCAGAAAAGTAAGGGCTTTATCTTGGCTTCCAAGAATATGTCCAGTGCACAGTTATCTGCTACACTATAAATATACATTTTTGCAAAAGAGAAAGCATAATTGTCTACTGCTAGTGGAGCTGATTGTTAGAAGATAGTTATTTTCTTGGGTCACGTCAAGACAGAGCCTTGATTAGTTCTATATTAAGCCAAATTACTTTATTGCATCAAACATTTGAGCCAAGCAGGCCTTAGCTTTAGCATAATGTATGTAAGAATGTTATCTGTATATTGCTAATGTGACTTTTCCATTTGTAGAGTGAAAGGACTTGCAAAGGAAGAAACAGCCCACAGTTACTGAAATTTCATCTGTTACTTACCCAATATTTTAAACATGTAAATCTGGTTGTAGGCTCCAAGCAGTAAGAGGTCTCACAAAACAGACAGCAGTGGACTGACAGTCTCTTTGCAATCAACCTATTCAATGCAATTATACCTTACTGTTGCTCAGATAGGTTTGTTCTTCTAAAAGGCAAAACAAGGGGGAACTGCCTTTTATTTGAATTACCTGGAAAGCAGCTTTACTGAGAACAGCTGGGTATTATGCATAGAAGAAATAAAATAAAATAGAATAATATTAAAAAAATCTAATTACAGAATAGGTTAGAGTCAGACCTGCAATAAACTGGCACGTGGTTTTATTCTATTGTTGTGGTTTAACCTGGCAGGCAGCTAAATGCCACGCAGCCATTTGCTCACTCCCCCTGCCACGGTGGGATGNATAATAATAATAATAATAAATAGAATATACAAAATAACTGATGCACAATGCAATTGCTCACCAGCCACCGACCAATGCCCAGCCAGTTCCCAAGCAGCAGTTACCGCCCCCTGGCCAACTCACCCCAGTTTATATACTGAGCATGATGTCATATGGTATGGAATAGCCCTTTGGCCAGTTTGGGTCCTGTCCTGGCTGTGCCCCCTCCCAGCTTCTTGTGCACCTGGCAGAGCATGGGAAGCTGAAAAAAGTCCTTGACTGGTGTCAGCACTGCTTAGCAACAACTAAAACATCAGTGTGTTATCAGCATTGTTCTCATACTAAATCCAAAACACAGCACTATGCCAGCTACTAGGAAGAAAATTAACTCTATCCCAGCTGAAACCAGGACACTGTACAGCACAAAAGCAGAAAACTTCACTTTTTCTGAGTTATACAAAAATAGCATAAAAAATACAATATTAGAAGATATTAGAAATTTTGTACTTTCTCATTTTATCTTCAAGACAGCTTATCTGGGGGACTTGACTTTTCCAAACTAGGGGGGATTGTAAGACTGGATTATCAGACAAATTACATAGATGTTTACTTAGTAGCCAGCCACTAAAGTAGAAATTAGAAGGGAAATGCAATCCATTTGTAATATACCATTCCAATAAGTCTTAAAACTACAGATTTCAGCATGCAATTCCCCCTTTGGTCCTTGCCACTCAGCTCAAACTTTTAAATTTCAAGGTAAATTTGATTCTTCTGTGCAAAGCAGAGGTTTCCCATGTTCCACAATGTTCAGAAGAGAGCCAGCTGTGCTCCAGGAATGAGTGCTGCTGCTTTCCCTGGGACCATCAAGCTGTACTCGTTCTCTGGACATGTTGAAAAAATGTAGGGGACATGAAAATCTTCCTTGACTTAGTTCCTGAGCTTTCATCCAGAAAGATATTTAATGGACTCAAGAGACAACATCGCTTCATACTTTTTGGAGGAAAATAATTTTCAGGAAAAAGAAGTTTTGTTTCTGAAATAACTCAGTGGCACTTTGGGGCAGATTGGGAATAAGAAGGTCTTTCACATCAAAATAAAAAAGAAAAAGGTATAGATAGCCAAAGAGTTAGATAAATCTATTTGATATAGCTACATTCTCAATTTGACTAGAGAGAGACAGAATTGCAGGTCTGGAAAAAAGAAAAACATGAATACTTTCATTTTCTTTCATTCTTTCCAGATCTGCTTTAAAGAAGTTCAGTAAAGCCACCAAGATTTTGGATGCTTAGTCCAGGCCAAAATTAACAGCCAAAATTTTGATACCTAACTCACTACAAGTATTGGAAACAAACATTATCTTTGACCTAAACTGGTACTACTTGTTCTCATAATTTAGGGGAGGAACTGCGGGGGGGTTGGGGGGGTGGAGTGGGTGCTATTTTGTTTTGTTTGTTTGAAAACTTAAATATGAAAATTGCCAATGACTGTGGGAATGGGTACTCATAATAGCAGCTTTTCGTGTTTCTCTTGATAAGCTTAATCAAAGTATCTGATTATAACCCTTCCCTTAGCACTTCATGTATTGTCTCCTTGGGAGCACAATAGATGTAATTTCACTCTTTCAGACTAAATGATTTTCATGGTAATTTCATTGCCATTATCCATCCCACATGTGGTGGTTTTGTATATAAATGTGTCTGACCCATGGCTTCTAACTAGTACTCTGAAAAAAGTAGCTTTCAAACATAATAAAAAGGTAGAAGTCATAGCGGAGCTAATAGCATCAAGTACAGATAAAAAGACAACTTGGACACAGCGAATCTGTTAAATAGAAGCTGAATTAGAGGAGGATTATGAGAGCATACCTGATTACTCTTCAGTAGAAATAAGTCTTGTAAACTATAAGTTAACTCTTGCTAGGTTATTCTGCACATCAAATATTTCATTTGCATAGAAGTCTGATGTATCTCAGGTGTCTCTGTGGAAGATAAATTTACGTGATTCATCTTTGCCTCTGCTTTCAAGTATTACAGCTTTGCAACAAAGTAATGAGACAGATGAAATGTCAAGAGAGCAGACCTTCCCATTGACTGGAGGCCAGCAGAAACCAGTAGTCCAGGTGAAGAAATCTACTGGTAGTCATCTAATAATGCTCAGTGTCACTGCTTGAACATATCCAAGAGAATATCTCTTCTAGTACAAACATTGCCTTCAGCATAAAGATGATGAAGTAGAGTTGTATAAACAGCTGCACGGAAGTGTATGATGAGATACTACATGGAGGTAACAAAACTGATTTTGATTGTTTATCCATTATTCAGCTATGACAAAGGACAGAGAATTAACCTTGCAAGGACCCTGATTACAGAGGAATTCAAAATTCAGGATCCCCTATACAATGCACAGACAAAGCTCCCCTGTGGAGCAGTTGGCCTGTGCTGTTCCCCAAGAGTGTGAAGCATCACAGCTACTCCGGGGTTCACAGCCAGCACCTGTCTCCTGCAGTTAACCATCTGTATCTGTTCAGTCCTTTCTTTCTCATAAGACAGACACTCACCTGATGAGGCTGGCACAGTGGGATGGATACTCTGTCTAGAAACTGGAGACCTGAGTTAGCTGTCTCCTTTCACTTGGCTGAAATAGAAACTTGAACCAACGTCTCCCACCTTGCCGGTGTGTACCTTAAACACTGATATATTTGGTTCTGTCCCACTGAAACTGTTCTTATGCAAAACATCTAAATGACTGCTGGTCAGAGAGGACTTGAGAATGTGCTGGTCAGAGAGCACTTGAAAAATATGGAGCGTGAAGACACCTATGTAGGCTAGAAGACACAGGACTTAGTTTCTGCCTCACTTTGGGTTAAAAACAAGCGATCTCACTACTTTTGCCTTCCTGGGACTTTTTCCTCCTCTACTTTACAATGCTGTTGCTACTAAACGTTTAAGAGACTGTACTAGGCCCAAACTTTTTTTCTTCTTATAATTTGCCCTTTCACTGAACAGGTAAGCTACCTTGCCTACTACACTGCTAGAGTTGGCCTTATTGCATACCACGTGGCATATGACTATGAACTACTCAAATTGTCAACGTTGCATCTAAAATTCCTTCAAGGCCTCAAGAACTTGAAAAAAACCCACTAAAATGTAATGGTCTGTGCTCATATGGCTAGAGTTGTGTATTAAGGGTCTGTGCTCAAGAGAAAATCTTATTTCTCTAATCTGTGGTAAGAAATCTCCATTCTTCCTTGGGTGACATAGCAGGAGCTCTTCAAGCTGTTTTAAAAACATCTTATATTTTATTTATTTATTGTTGTTATCCTTATTTTAAATTTCATTTCACTATGTCTGTTTGACACTTTTAGAATTATGCTGATGGGGCAGGTAAAGGGAAAATCTGAAGTTGTTTCGATGAAGAAAACAAGCAATTGTTACAGGACAGATAGTTCATTATATCTAATCAGTTGACACAGAAAGTTTTAACATGCTTCAATAAACATAACACGCTCTTTGAATGTCATTCATGCAATGTTTGGTTCCTTTTTAAAAGACTTTGTCAGAAAGACTGACTCGGATTTGAAACTCAGAATATATACTAGAATACAATAATTTGAATTACTTTGTACTAATCTGATAAACAAATCCTCCCTTACTAGAGTGACAACTCACTGTATTTTAGCAGTCATGATAGCAAATGTACCACAAACGTATTCATTATTTTTCCCAAATGCATAAAATCTCATGAAGGAACCTTTGCTTTACCTCAAGCCAAACCTGAATTCCTTGAAAGACCAAGTTAAAATCGCCCGGCCTCATCATGCATCCTGGGTTTCAGGTAAAGTTTCAGATCATCTTGAAGCAAACACCACATGGTGAGATCACCTTGGACTGCAACAGAACTAACATAACCTGCCTTGCTATGGGTTATCTCCTATCCGCAGGGGATCCCTTAGCTCCTGATGGCATCAACGTGCAGGGTGGTACCTGCCAGGTGGGTACATTGTGCCTCTGATATTCCCAATCCTAATTCTCTCACTGCTTTCCCCACGTTTGGTGAGAATGTGGTTTTGTGCCTGTTTCAGTGGAACTATTTACTGTCTGTTTAGGCTTGACAGCTGGAGTGCGGGCCACAGCCAATGCTGCTTTTTGTTTATTCTTGGCCCTTCTCTTTCAGAGGACTTTGGGGAGAGCAGTCCTTGAGCCCACCCTCATGGCCTGGGTGAACATGTAGGTGAGGCTCATAAATGTCATGAGGTGTCCCAGATCCCTTGTAGTCCCTGAGTGACAGGCGACAGGCTGTCACTATCTAGATGGGACTGTTGTCATGGAAAAAATACTACATGGAAATACTAAAAATAAAGCTGGCCAGACAAGCTTGATAGTTTTTAGGCAGAAAACCAAAGTGAGGGAGTGCCATGGATATGCTTGGATTTTAGACAGGCTTTTGATAAGGAGGCATATGATAGTCTAGGGAGAAAATTAAATCAATTTGGCTTAGACAACAACACAATTAATCCAATCAAAAGCTGGCTTGTGATCTACCGACAATGGAAAACTATAAATAATACATTAAGGGGAGAGAAATTGGCTGGTGATGTCCCACAAGAATCAGTATTGGGCTACCAATACTGATTTAAAGTTTGGATAAATATATCTACAAAATTCTGTCAAGAATAATGACTTATTCAAGATACACTTAGAAGAGAGAACAATTTGGACTGCTTCACTAAAGTAGAAAATACCTATCACCACACTAATTACTGGGGGGGAGGGATATGGGGGGTGTGGAGGTGCTTATGAAAATACATGACCAAATTTTCCAGCCTTCACAACCCAAATACCTTGGGCTTTTACCTGTCAGTGGAAGCTTTTTTGCAGATAAGCCTGATTTTACATATCTCCTTCCAGCAGAATTAGGATAATATCTCTAAGGACTGGACTTAGTTTTATTGGAAGAAGAATTCGGAAATCCTTCACTCCCAATTTTCTCATGTTCAGACCTACGTTTCCCAGTATTTCCTTTAATATCAACCACACTAAGTAGTAGCATAACAGGCAGCCCAGCGCTGTAGGTCCCTGGGCCAGTATCCAGTCACACATGGAAGAATACATAAAATCCTTCTCCATTATCAGGTAGCTCGATACATAGTGGCAACTTTATTCACCTGTGTTAACACGCATGATTAAATTAGACTCCTGCTAGTAATGTTTATGATAGAAAAAGGTAAGTATTTTCTTTTACCTTCTTTATAACAAGAATATTTTTAGTACCTAGTCTTCCATGCTGACACCTCAGCTGTGGAAAGCACAGTGCTAGTAAGGTAAATGGACTACATAGAAACATTTGGGATGGCTGTAGTTACCAGTCTCTGACTCTACTATTAATCATTTAAGCCATCCAACTTTTGAAACATCAACTTAAAATAAACACCAGCGGCTAAGCTCATAAATACATCAGCAGTCAAGACTTGTTTACATTTGAAAATGTGGTGAAATAGCCAGAATAACTGTTTCATTGTAAATCCTCAAATGGCCACTATTTTCTGAGACAGCTATTTCACTTAATTTCTGAAGATAGACAACCTCTGAGTCATCAAAACTATCTTCCCTGTCGCTGAAGAGGGTTTTTCAGATAACTAGTTTTATTTCAGATCTCTTCCTCACAGTCTGCTGATTTATCTATTATTCAAGTAACTACATTTTTCTCTGTCCTTGAATTATTTAAACTGTTGTGCATCCAGACAAACACACTTTCCCAGCTCTCCAGTGAGATTCTATTATGAGCAGATATTTGTGTCTAATCACATGCATTAGTGAATGTAAAGACTTAATATATCTAACATTATGATCTTTCTTGAATGCAAAACCCCATCAATACTATTTATAAAATACTTAGAGCTTTCACTTTACATTTTATATGCTGAAAAAATTTTTTGGTAAGGAGCCAATCTGGCTGTGCTAAGTACATATCCTCCCAAAAATTAACCTGTGGAACCTCAGGCAGAAGACAAAATTTATATTTGTGATTTAAAACTACCACCTTAATCAGAGTATTATTGTGTTATTATCCTAATACTCAATAATGCATTTCTTGTAGATAATTTAAATATGAATCAATGCCCAAGAATAACTGATTCCCCTGAGATCAAATAAATTAAGGAACAGAAAGATGTAAATAAAATCTATTCATTTCAAATTAAAGCAGCAGCAACAGGTTTAGAGAGAGTTCAGTCTGAGACTATTATGCAGTTGTAACGCAGGGAAAATTAGCTTAGAAAAACTCAGCAAGAAGTTAAAGTAACGTGTTTTAAAGCAGTCGGTCCAGAAAGTATCGACAGCACTATGTCAAAGGCTTAATCGGCTGCAAAGCATACTTGAGAAACTCAGTTTTGCTACGTTGAAGAGATAGCATCCGAACTGCAAAATATATGAGGGTGGCTTGGGAATACAGGTACACAGAGTGTTGTGGCAAAGTCTCTATGGTGAGAGAGAGAGAGGCGCCTGGGCAGAGTCGAGGTGGTTATATTCAAAATTATAATGTAGAATGCCCATTCCAGAAACTACAAAACCCCCAGAAACGGGGGGCGTCATACTCCAAAAGGCAGGTTTCAGCCACTGTCAATGTCTTTAAAAGACTGGAGAACCTCCAGGAGAGGAGTTGGACACCGGAGCACAGAGCTACCCAATGCACAGCCCCTGCGTTAAGCCCCTGGCTCCTGGGTGACATGAGCCCATCCATCTGCCCCGTGTCCTGTGGGCAAGCAGCGAGGAGCATCCCGCTCAGCCCACCCTCCTCCAAACGCACCTTGCACAAACTGTCTGCATCTGACGGGACTCAATTTTCCTAGTGAGCTCCAAAGCTTTAAATGCCATTGCACTGAATCAGTCTCACACAGTTAGGTGGCAAATTCTTAATACGGTAATTTCTAATTTAGGTTACCCAACACTGCATGGAAATAGATTGGACTCTACAGTAACTAATTCTAGCTATCTGAAAATGGATCACTTAAGACACATGCTGTAGTTTCTCCTCTTTACTAAGGTGACAAAATTTTACACTTCTTAAAGAAAATTAAGTACTTAAGGAAAAACTGCACATTAACTCACTCAAAGAAATACTCACTAGTTGTTTGCTTTCTTTAGGAAGTCTTCCTGTAACAAAATCTATACTTACACAATCATGAACAGAAAATACACACAAAGCTGTGATGTAAATTTGTGGGTTTAAGTTGAATGAGAAGTCCTGAATTTTTTCCTAGGACTTTCCCTACCAGAGCTCTAATCTGCTTGTAAAATTTGACACCATATCAAGAAGAATCAAAAGAAATAAATTATGTGTCCTAAAACACCCAAATTGTGGACTGCCTGAGCCATGAGAAAGCTGTACAGTGATGCATGCTTCTACAGGCATTAAACCTGTTAAGGGTTAAAAGGAAAGTGCAAAGTAATTTATGCTAAAAATCATCACAATCTCAGCAGGGTATAAACCAAGAAAAAAATGTTGCTTTCAGCTTGCCTCCTCCTGGTTTCATACCATACACATACTCTGATACTCAATGAACTGCAGGCCTGGTATCGGCCTCAGGGAGCACAGGGGCGATCACAACCCCCAGCAGTCCCCTCCTCTGGGCAGTGTCTCCCTGTTGCAGCCATTTTGCTGGCCCGGCTCACCTGCTTCTCATGGGTCTCTGGGGTACTTTCTCAGCTACCCTGCTCCACACTAGCCAGAAAACAGAAAAAGCTCTGGAAACCTGTTTTCTAATATATTTCCAGTAAATAATGAAGTGCTTTGGTTGGTGTCTTTGCTGACTGGGCTGGGCCAGCATCTTTGATTCTCAGGAAAAGGAGGAGTAGGAGAGAGGCTGAGTCCATCGCAGTGAGCATAAAGCTACACACTAATTTCTCCTTTTCACCACAGCAGTTTTCAGTCACTTCTTTGCAGCAGAACTTTCTGCTTTTACAGGTCTGTTGACAACTGCAGTTTTGACTGCACTATTCTCCATTACTCGTTTAAAATTACTTGTGTGATTCAAATACTGTTGGTTGTTTCAGACCATCCCAGTACGTGTGTGGGAATATTTTGGAACCTGAGACTAGAATACCTGGGTGCTTATTGCTCAGGATAATATCATTCAAATAATAAGGATTTTTTGTACAGTATTTGCAATACTGTTTTTCACAGAATATATGTGTTCACTAATAAAGAGTCTTCATCCTTTCACTTGAAATCATTGATGGGACACTAACCAGAAGCCCTTTGAACCTGCCAAAAATCCCTCTTGTGCCATTGATAGGTTGGATTGCTGATGTCTCCATGTGGTTTCAGTGGACCATGGCATCAAGTATCCCGTTTATTCAGAGACACTGATTTCAAGTCATTTTGTACATTCCGTACATCTTCATGTCAGATGTATCTCGGCATAAAAGTAAAATTTTAAAAAGGTATCAACAGTGATACACATTTGGATACTGAGAGTAAAAGGAAGTGTTAGAAAAAAGGATTTATGGATTGTACTTAAAAGCTAATATTCCACAAAAAGAAGAGAGAAATCTTAGAGACTTATAGTAACACAGATCATTTCAGAAGTATTTGTTTGGCAAAGGTTTTCAATTTATAAATGAAGTTATAGATGTTATAAATGGAGTAACTGCCTCAGCGGCTGAACAAGTTAACACAAAATGTTTATGAATCGTGTGATACAATAAACGTGTAGCCATAGGCTTGTACCAAACCTTCTACATTCTGATACATATTTACTGTTCTTAAGTAATTTAGCTTGTGGTAACACTTCATTTTCTCCTAATCGTTGGACAGAACAGGCTTTCTGAGTCTGAGGTAAGACAGTGACGTTTCTTCCAACTCAAAAACTTTTAGTAAACGTTGTCTGCAATGACAGTTGTGTAGCAGCCTCAACTCACATTTTCAAGATCCGTATCTATGTATAAAACATCACTTGGGGACCTCAGAATATACAATGATTTTTTAAAAAGTGATCAAGATTTAAACTATACATGGCTCTTCCTATATTTATTACACTGCAAAGTTGTTCTAGACCGCACTGCTTTGATGGATAAAACTCATCCTGACTTCCAGCCTACCTGTATGCCTGGACAGTCTGGATCCATTATCTGCCTTGTCAATTAGATTAAGTAGTACTTATAGCACTTTGCTTTTTCTCAGTTCTGTTATATTTCCAAACCCATGATATTCACTCTCAGCCTTTGTTCCTCTTAGTTAAAGAAGATGAATCTTTTAGACTCTCTTTTTTTCCCTGTTAGCTGCCTGTATTTTTTTCATGGACACCAGAATATGGGTGATTAAATTTGCATGCAACATTCCAGCAGGGTCCCAGCCATGCCTTGCATGATGTCATTAAAACTACTCTTTCCCTAAAGAAAGTACCCAGCCTACAGCAATACTACTACTGCCTTTCATTTCTGATGGGTGCACCGTAACAACAGATCAAGGTCATTCTGCAATCAACTAATTTAGCCAGATTTCTTTTTATTTCAGTGCAGAGGAAATAAGCAGCAATGGCCAGTGAACTAGTTAGTATTATCTGCATTATCTATGTAAAGTGCACATTCCTGCTCCTAAATTTGCTACTTCAGCACTGAAAAAAAAACAGTTAAAAACCTGAGGACCAAAGTGATGACTGCAGCCAACCTACACAGAACTCCAAAGCAGACTAAAGGTGAAGGCTGTGCACAAGAAAGTAAAACAAGGAATGTTATTTATAGCAAAAGTCACAACATGGAATTTATTATGGTGTTTTATCCTCATATGCCACATATTATTGTACATGTAATAATATAATGTATTTATAATCCCACAAAAGCATATTAATGTAAATAAACTGCAAGATATGAAAAAAAAATTACTGTGCTAAATATTAGCATTCCAAGTCCACAGATCTGGATTCAAAGGTGTTCAAACATTTTTCTTAGAAATACAAGTAATTCAGTGTTGCACATTAGAGTGAACGAAAATTTCAGAGGAAAGTGCTGTTTAATTCAGCAAAATAATCTGTTCCTTTATAATTAGGAAAACATTTTGAAATTACCTTCCTTTTTGTCATGAGCAGTCATGAGTCTAAAAATAAATGCATTTTGGCTTTCTAAGCAAATAATGCCCTCATCTTAGAACACAAAGTGATGTAAGTCAGTCTGTAGTTCTCATGCACTTGTGTGATACTCTGAGGTATGTGTATCCAGCATGGCAGAAACAGGTTTAATTTCAAAAAATATTATTGTTTTCATTGACATTTTAAAAAACCTTGGAAGTTTTTGTATCCCGATTAGTCCATTTTAGGAGAAAATCTAAAACTCTGGGCCTTAACATTGCCTAAAAACTCTCTTATCAGTGTACATGTTACTAGCAGTAATCCAACTAGAGAGTTCACTGTTGAACTAAAGAAAAACAAGTATTTCTATTTTAAGAGACACACGAACCTCGTTGGAATTAAAATACGCTGGAAATGTAACCCCTGCAGTGGCAGGAGTCTTTTAAATGGTTTTCTGAAGTTTCAGTGGAGCTGCACGTACAAGTAAATTTACTGTTATTGCAATTCCGTCAAGCTCTTTTAAACTCTTAAATACAAGTTCCATGTATATTTTTTGCCAAAAAGGGTAGCAGGTGACACCCAACACCTGAAGCAGAGTTTCAGACTGGAAAGCCCTCACAAGTCCCCTGCCAAGTAAGCTTACAGCCAACTACACATTAATTTTAGCCAATGCAAGTCTGAGTGTTCCCGAAGATGAGGCACACCTGTAGTTTTGCTCTGGATTTTTCATTCCTCTTATAATACAAAAAGAATGGTTTGCTCAAGTGCCTGGATAAAACTGAAGCAAAAACGTTTAATCATCTTGCAGTGGTGAAGATGACAGTGTTACAAAATACTAGTGTGGTGTGTTAAAAATCAAACAAAACAATCGACCCCTCCCATCCCAGGAAACTGAGACGTTAATGGTGGGATAATTCTTTGAATCAGCAGTGGTCACTGCTGTAAAACTTAATTTAAATGTATCAATTATTACGCTGAAAATAAAGAATCCTGATTCCTAATCTGCACTGTCTGTTTCAAGCTGAACAGTTTACTTTTTCCTACTGGAAAATCTTTCCTCATTGCTGGTGACGTCTACGTTCCAGAACAGTAATATATGGGCAACAATTTGCCCTAACCAGTTTTATTCCTGATGTATCTGTAATACCGTCCAGCTCACCCTTCACAGGATTTTTTAACTGCATCCAATGAATAGTTAAACAATAGCACATTTTGCAATTTTTCCTTTCTAGCCTGTTGCCCTAAAGAGAGAGGTGGAAGATACAAGAGACAGGGAGGATGGAAAAGAAACAAAGTGAGGAGAGCTTTCATGGAAACACGATTGCTCATGTGCACCGCATGTGAACTATGGCATAAAGTGAATGAATCAAATTTTGTCTTGCCACATTATACTTCATCAAGAAGCATCACACTCTACAACGTGTAGCCTTGGAGGAAACAGAATACATTGATTCATCGTAACAGAGCAGCTGGGGCAGTGCAGTGAGAAGCAAAAAGTATTAGAAACTTCTGCTAAGGACCCAGAGTGGCTCTCGCTCCGGCTGTCGTTAGGCTCCAGGAGGAGTATCTCCATGCTCTGCACGATGATTCAGGATGCAGCATTTGCTATAGTCCCATTTTACAGGTATGGAGACTGAGTTCTGGAAAAAAAATGAAGAATTTGCTCACAAACTCTGTCTTTTCTGTGTACATCTTTTCTAAGTAAATGTCATCTACAAACAAATTCTCCCTCCGCTTCTATGCCTCACTTTTACCCCTGTATTCTGTCGTTGTGGATGGGATTCATATGTCTGAATGTAGATATTTATTTCTGAACCACCCATTGTAGCCTCTCTGTGTAGTCTGAAAATCAAGTCAATAATGTTTAAAGAACTGTAGGGTGCAATTAATCCAACTGCTAAAGAACATCTCTAAAATAAGGCAGCTGAATCATGACCTAACTGTGCTTCTTTCCTTTCACTATAAAGGGTAGTATCTACATTGTAGCTATATAAAGTTAGGTGGGATAAATCCTACTCTTTTGTCTAAACTAAAACCCTAGTCTAACACTTATTTGTAGACATTTAGGCTCAACATAGCAAATATAAAACTAATGTTCTCCACAGTATTTTCCTGCTTATTTCTTGTGGACAGAACTATCAAGCATCTGATCACACAGGACCATAACCTGAAGTCCTCACACTCAGTCTTACAGCATCTTTCTAGCTGACATCTCTAAAATACACCGTTTCTGATTCATTCACTCAGCTCAAACTGTAATCTAGGCTCTCATCTCATGCATGTGGCATGCTTTCTTGGGCCTGAGTAAATCCCATGTCTCTCCTATACACCCAGAACACCTTTGCAATGATAAGTTTCCAAGTCTGTTACTTTATCCAAGCCATTCATCTCCTTCTCTCTCTCTCTTGGGTTCCTCCTCTCTTTCATATCAAAGAAAGGCTTTTGAAGACCTTCCCAGTGGATAACAGCTTTTTTCCTTCTGATTTGGCTCTGAAGCCAGCTTCAGGCTTTGTTCAGAGCATGTGGCTAGCTTGTACCTGGCTAGATTTTCAAAAAGCAGCTTTATCCTTTCTTTCCAGCCACTGCTAACGTTTGAGAGCAACCTCTTACAAATATGCGCAAAACTTCCCAGTCTCTTTCCTAAACTTTCCTTTTCCATAATGCTTCAGCAGCCCCTTGGCTAGTTTGGTAATTTCCTGGGACAACTGTCCTCTCTCCTGTTGACAAACACTTATGTGACTTTTCTTGATCTGCTGCCTCTTCTTGCATGTTAGACTCCAAGTTCTCAGGGCTTTGACCATGTTTTTGTTCTGTTTTCTGTACAGCTCCTAAAACACCAAGGTCCCAGCACGTGTGTTCAAGTAGACAACATTATCTCCTCTAGCTCAGCAAATGTGCCAGATTTCAGAAAATTTTTGTACTGGAAAGATCCAACAGATGTGAGGATTATGTCCAACATGTTCATGAAATATCTACACTATGCCAGAATTTATTTATTTGTATTTATTTATTTTCCCAGCAGAAAATAAGTTGCACTTACAAAGCATAAGAGATTGCCAATTTAAAGCACAGTTACAAAAGTATAAATGATTTGTCTAAGGCAATAGGCATTAAGGGAAAGGAGGTTTAAGTGTTAATGCAACTCTCAGGCACAGAGGAAGGAAAGGAAATCCCACAAGTTTATTTAATTATTTTTACTTGGATTTATTTTACATTCCTGACTAACCAAATCCAATAACAACAAGAACGCGCTGTGAATATTCTCCAGCTAGCTTGGAGGTATAGGGATAATTTTGCAGGTGGATTTTCTAATTTCCCTTGTGGAAATAATGCTTTTAGTGCATACTGCACTGAAGCAAAACAAAGACAGTGACAGATGCTCTTAAAGTGTTTCTTAAGTGGACAAATGGCCTTTGTAACACAATAGAGACTCAGAGTGTTATTTATCAGAAGCTGTGCAAAAGCTGTCATTCAACCTTACCTTGGGGAGCTGGAGTCCCACTTTCCTCTTCTGTTGTAAGGCAGCAATTAGTTCTGAAAAATATAAAGTCCTTACACAAGATCATTAAGGTGCTACATGAGTGGTTAACAATAATTGCTGAAAAGGGTAGTAAAATGTGCTAATTAAAGGTGAACTGAACGGTGGAAAAAATTCAACTATCCATTGCTTAGCCAGCTCCAAGTGTTCAAAGCGCTGGTTCAAACAATCAACAAAAATTGGTAGGAGACTAAAAGCAAGTATCTGTCATATAGGGAGCAAGGAGAGAACAAGGGAGAACAAGGGAGACACCGTGTTTCATTCCCTCCTATGTCTACTTCAAAAGCACTATGCCTTGTTAACTCTGGCGTATTTCTCCTCCTGTGCTACTTGGAAAGACCTGATGACCAAGCAGACTGTATTTGTTAACGATTTCTATTTCCTTTGATTCTGCAGCATGTCTATACAGATACAATGATGCTTTCAACTTCATTACTTCCACTTTATCACAAGACTTATTCAAAACAAGATGAATTCAAAAGAAAGAGGCATCCTGCTCTCCTTCACAAATGAAACACAAATAGATAAACTGAAGTGATTATAAGATGAAGGTTGCTATATAGAAGAAATTAAATAAAGTTCCTCTTAAAAGAAATCAAAACATATTAAGACAGCCAACGTAAGGCAGCAAAATGTAGAACTAAAATAACCATATGTCATGGTTTAATCCCAGCCAACAACTAAGTACCAAACAGCCGCTCACTCACCCTGCGCCAGTGGGATGGGGGAGAGAATCAGAAGAGTAAAAGTGAGAAAACTCATGGGTTGAATTTAATAGGTAAAGCAAAAGCCATGCACGCAAGCAAAGCAAAATAAGGAATTCATTCACTACTTCCCATCAGCAGGAAAGCATTCAGCTGTCTCCAGGAAAGCAGGGCTCCGTCACACGTCACGGTGCCTTGGGAAGACAAAACGCCATAACTCCGAATGTCCTCCCTTCCTTCTTCCCCCAGCTTTACATGCTGAACACGGTGTCACATGATGTAGAATATCCCTTTGGTCAGTTGGGGTCAGCTGTCTCAGCTGTGTCCCCTCCCAACTTCTTGTGCCCCCCCAGCCTACTCACTGGTGGGGTGGGGTGAGAAGCAGAAAAGGGCTTGACTCTGTGTAAGCACTGCTCAGCAACAACGAAAACATCTCTGTATTATCAACACTGTTTTCAACACAAATCCAAAACGTAGCCCCATACAAGCTACTATGAAGAAAATTAACTCTATCCCAGCCAAACCCAGCACACCATATGTGTGCCTGGGAGGGAAATCACAAAGATTTTTTACTCTTTTTTTAAATGTTAGAATTAGTTAAATTTAAAAGTAAGAATAATAAAATGCTTTAGACATGAGAATAGGGCCATTGCATGTTGTCACAGTGGCATGGGTTTATAGTTGCCCTAGTACACTAGATGCTGTTTTCAGATTTAAGTTGTTTGGATTTTTCCTCACAGTAATTCTTACCTTCCTGAGCTAAATAATGCTAAAAGTTTTTGTCACACATACAAGGTCCATGATCTCAAATTTAGCATCACTTAAAGTGTAGTTTGGACATGAGTAACAATGTGAGCATCAGTGCTTTGAGAGTCCTACAAGAGATGTTAAAAAGTGCATAATATGCAAGTTCAAAGAGAACTGAATGGGAAGGTGAATTTGTTTCTGATATTAATAGAAAGACAATAACTTTCAAAGAGGGAATCAGTTACAACTATTTGAAATGGAAGGCCACCTTCTGAATCTAGTAGCTCAGAAAGAAAGGTTGAGATTTAATTTAATTTTTGTAAAGTAGTGTAATTACTATCCCACACTTTTTTCTTACTATCTGTCGTGGTTTAGCCCCAGTCGGTAACTAAGCACCACGCAGCTGCTCGCTCACCCTCCCCCTCCCCGGTGGGATGGGGGAGAGAATCGGAAGGGCAAGAGTAAGAAAACCCACGGGTTGAGATAAGAACAGTTTAATAATTGAAATAAAATAATAATAATAGTAATAATAATAATAATAATGATAATAATAATAATTGTAATGAAAAGGAGAACAAGAGAGACAAACAAAACCCAGGGAAAAGAAAACAAGTGACGCAACCGCTCACCACCCGCCGACCGACACCCAGCCAGTCCCCGAGCAGCGATCGCTGCCCCCCGGCTAACTCCCCTCGGTTTATATACTGAGCATGACGTCATATGGTATGGAATAGCCCTTTGGTCAATTTGGATCAACTATCTTGGGCTGTGCCCCCTCCCAACTTCTTGTGCATCTGGCAGAGCATGGGAAGCTGAAAAAGAAAGACTTGACTAGTCTAAGCATTACTTAGCAACAACTAAAACATCAGTGTGTTATCAGCATTCTTCTCCTACTAAATCCAAAACACAGCACTATGCCAGCTACTAGGAAGAAAAGTAACTCTAACTCAGCTGAAACCAGGACACTATCCTTTTTGTTCTTGTTGTTCATGTACAAGTACTGAAGTCTAACTAAATTCCCTGGATACTGAGAACCAGTTTGAACCTGGAGACATCAGCCCAGCTCTGAGCTGAGCTGAAAAAGTGGCTGGGGACATGTTAAGTAGTAACTACGCAGGGGTACTGGTGAGAACCATACAGTGCAGTAGTAACTTGAGGACATCTCAATCATGAAGAGAAAACATAATTTACACTCTTTGGACCTTTTGCACAAATGCCACTCAGCTATTGCTGTTTCTTGTCTTGTGTATCGGTAGTGCAGCCCTTTGGAAAAATTAGAGCCAAGGAGATTACCGGGATTCGAATTGTGAGCTTGAGCCCTAACTCTGTTTTGAATAAGTAAGGTTTTGTTCCTGCAGGTCAGGATCAAGTTCATGTTAATTTGAGGGAATTAGGCAGGAGGGGACAAAAGCCCCCTGGTGCCTAGAGGTTGTGTGCCAGGTGCCTAAGGAATAGACAGGCACTCAGCAGGGAAAGGCCCACACCCCCAGTTTGTCTCTCCTGCGGCAGAGACACTTCTACGTGTGAGGCAAAAATTAAGGATGCCTGCAGGAACCAAAAGGACTGAGGAGCTGGATGGTTTCTTGGTGGACCACCCAGTAATGAATAGATGCATGAATTCCACCCAAGCTCCTTTTGGAGAGACACCATCACCGAAGCAAGGAACCAAAAGATGAAGTGATGCCTAGATGAAATGCCAGCTGTCAAGTGCCCAGCCACAGATCTAAGTGGTGGAAACCTTCCCAGCATGCAAAAGCAGAGCCTGAAACTATAGAATTATACCAAAATATAACAGTAAGATGTAGCAGGCAGCAAGTCTCAGTTTGTTGTGCCTCATTCTTTCAACTGTTCTTACTTAATGTAGATGTTTCTTTTTTACAAAAACATAGATAAGCAGCTTCTGAGCAGATCCCACACTGGCATCCCTGAGATTCTATCAGCCTACATGTGAATTCAGTTCTTTAATATTATCATTATGAAGCAGAGTGGCAGAAGGCCAGCAATTGCTAATTGGAGAACAATAGAAATAATTACAGCTAACTGCAAGCTGAACAGTCACCAGACAACAAAAATTCTCTTTCATTATGGCTGAGTCCCATCCTGAATTTCATTTCAATTCAATCTGTTCTGAACAGCAAAAAGTTGGAGCGTAAAAAAATTCTTTCCAAGGCATTTCCTGGAGCACCAGCTTACAGGCTTTTCTCAGCTATGGTCTCCTACACTGGTACACAGCAGCCAGGATTTACAGTGCTCTGCATAAACCCAACTGATATCCTGGTTTATAACCCAGTACAACTCTCCTGCACTGTCATGGAGACACATCCCTTTCAAGTTTTAAAGATTAACAAGTTACACTTGCATGACCCTTTCTGAGCTGATCTTCAAACACTCTAGGTGCTGCCAGACTAAGTAAAAACTATAGATGGGCTGCTAGACAGAGCTCTACAGCATTTTTTTGAGGGAAAGAAATGTTAGGCAAACTTCATATTCCCCACGGTCTCAACTGGGATTGTGGGGCTAGCTAAGGACTGAGCTTACTCTTGATATATGGTAGAGTTTTCTTCAAGGTTCATCCTAATTATACAGATCTGACCCTGCTTCCCACTGTCTACTGTAAAATGAGCCTGGCACATGCCAACTATTTCTGCATTGACATATGTGTCACAGACACAAAAGGTGCATTCATTATACATATGAAATATTTTTTGAGTGTAGCAATGTTGAAATAGAGCACATTAAATTAAACACTAGAAAGAGAACCAGTGGTCTCTCTATACCACTAAGTTTTCTCCAGAAGAATCCAGCAGTTTACCAGTTATCACTGATAAAAAAAAAAGTCTCTAGAAAGTCAGGCATACTCTAATTCTCAATGTCATGAAGAGGACAAAACTAATGAGCAATAATAGCAATACCTTTTCTGTCCTAAAAGAAGAACAGGATCAGAATAATGAAGATATATCTTGGGCCCATTGGCACAGAAAGCAGAGCTGGGGTGGGCTGGAGCCCTCCACCACAAGCCCATCCTTTCCTCAGCTCAGAGCAGGGGCTACAGCGACCCTGAAGAAATGCTGGCTTGGAGCTGAACATCCTGGTGCTCCCTCTCATTGATTTGCAGAGCTCTTTTTCACACTTTCTGGCTCCAACACTCGAGAACTGGTCCCATATGTGATAATATAGAGGATCAGGCTTACTCCAGAATAGATTTAAAATCTATAGGACTCCAGAAATGTGTCCTCTATTGCAATGAGCCTTCAGAGCCAGAAAGGCATCACTCAGTTTTCATCAGAACACTTTTAAACAGATGCATCTTTTCTTGCTGTCTTGAGTCCTCTCTTGAGGCCGTATAAGGCACGTTTGCACCACTTTACATTAACAGACTAAAGTGGAAAACATTGTAAATCCAAGCAGTAACATTCAATATCTTTGGGTGATGAGATTCTTGTCATGCACATACCCATTTTAAATCAGTTAATCCACTGGTTGCAATGTGACTATTGGCTCAACTAAACCTATGAGAATGACTATCGATATTAAAAACAAATGGGAATGAAGGCACATTCACCATCTTTGTTACCTTGCAGGCTAGCAGTCATAACATATGTAACTGATACATTTTCAGTTTCACGATGCCATTTCACCAAATAATGTGCTTATGACCACTTAAATTTTGGAACATGAATTAGTGATTCAGGAGGAAGCTGAGTATTCGGTAAGGCCTGGTTCAGGACATTGATCTTTACAAGCTTAATACGGCAACTTAACTGCTTTTGGAAATCAAATGGAAATAACAGGATTCAATATAACTTTCAAAAATAACTCAAAATTTACCACCATCTAGAGATGGGTGAGAAGGCCCTGGGAAACAGGATGCTGCATAATGCAGTAACAGCGGGCACTGAAAGAGTTGCAAAATTTTCTGATGAATAACCTGTAAATCAGTCCTTTCTTGTACTGGACATGAGTGTTACAAATCCCTGTGGTATTCTGAGTGGGTTTTTTTGCATTCAGTGCCCTCTAGGCACAATTTTTCTGGAAAGTTTTCAGCAGACAGGACTGCAATTCCACAGCACACATTTTAGTTTAAATAGTATGCGCAGGACTTTGCTAATGGAAGGCTGCTCTCGTTATCTCAAGTGTTATTCCAGGTGAATTGAATCATTCAATAGGAAATTTTGCATTTGTTTTCCTCCTTTTGCTGTGCTTCTATGACAGGAAATGGCCATACTGCCAGGTCAGAAGATAGTATCTGGAAAACAGAGCAAAAAAGGGAAAAAATGGTGCAGGTCGAGTTAGGAGTCTTGTTCTTATGAAAAATGGAATCAAAATAGCCCTCCATCACAGAAGTAGTACAATGAAGTATCATTCCCTACATTTTTAAAGCTACTGCTGTATCTAGATAAAGAAGGAGGAAATTACTGGGTTTATTTTTCTGTGTAGCTGAAACTAGATTAAACACTTTACTAAAAGAACTAGATTTCAGATTTAATCAAGAGTCAAAAGGATTGTCTTCACTGAGCAAAACAAGCCTGTTTTTTCCTCTGTTCTGGGTTGATGAGTGCATATGAAGTATTCAAAGATAAAAAACACAGTTAAAATATAGCGCTTTCATCTTGGCAAAAGCCTGTTAGTGCAGGGGCAGAGGGCTGACCTCGGCCAGTTCACCTCTTAGTAAAATTAAGCCTTTTTTCTTTGCCATTCTCCCTTGGGCTAGCACCCATATTACTTATAAACAATAAAAAGTCATGAAGAAATTGATAGAAAAGCAGCTTAGTTGCTTTTGAATAATCCACTGTGTTTCCAGTTCATCTTTAGCAACTTAACTATCTTTGAACATACCTCTCTGCATACTCTGGGATCGAATCCTCTCTAAAATATCTATACAGATTAATCACATAAATAAACAGGAAATAGAGAGGTAAATGCAGCTTAGAATCCATGGCAAGAGATGTAAAAAATATTTTTGACTCTTTGCTATTTCCACAGGGCTGATGCTCAGGCTCAGTGATATGAAACAAGTGAATGTAATGATAATAATAACACTCACGGATTCTCTTTTAGCTTCCCACAGCCCAGAAAAGGAAAATAAAGTAGCCCAAGATGGGTTTATATATGATTTGCTTGTACTGAGAGATGTGTCATGGAACTTGGCAAACTTTCTCAGGTCACAGACTTTGCTACCACAGTGCAATGTGAGCAGTTTAACTGATTGAAGTAAAAATAGTAATTTCCTATCCTTTAATCATAAAATATTCCTAAATAGACAACAGATAACTCTCTCAACACACTACAGGGCAATGGCTGCAATTTGGATTTGTTAAACGCATGCAGTAAGAAGGCACACAGCTCAGTGGTTTTTAGGATGAATTTGCATTTCCAAGGACAGCCTCAGATTATGCCTTTCACTTCCATAAACCAAAGAGAAGGACGGGCAGATGCTGTCCAGGCATGCAGAAAGTACTTCCTTGGTAGCATCATCCCTACCTTGGGGCTTTGCTGATCTAGTTTCTAAACTGAAGCAGGAAAAACCATGTGGAATATTTTGGAGTTTAGGCTACTGTTTGAATTAATCCCATTGGATGCTGAAGGTAAACTGCACCATGCGCTTTTGAAGACAGTATTGTCTCTGTAGATCCCTTCCCACTTTGAGAAGTCAATAATCATCACGGTGATTTAAAGAAAGGTTGGGACTCCAACTGCTTGCAAGCCATGGAGAATGGGAAGGCTGGGAAAGTTCATCTAGGCTTTAATTACAGATAAAATACTGCATTTAGGAGACCTTTAACAACAAGGTTAGTAGATGAGTACTTCTAGGCTTTTTTTTTTCTTTCTAACAACGCCTAAGTATTCCAAAAGCAGCAAGATCGGTTCAGCCTGCATGTAAGAGTGCAATGACAGCTCTGTTAATCATCCAAAAATCATCTGCTTGGGACAGTGTGATAAATAACAGGCCAACTACCCAGCCAGTTCTTGGAAGCAGAGCCCCTGGTTTGGAACAGTGTGAAACCACAAATACTATCCTTGTGCAAACAAATGTGACTTACAGTTTATCACTTACATTTGAGCTGCCCTGAAAATGTCTTTCCTCTTCCTGAATCATTAACTTGTCTGAAAAAAAATAGAATCAGACACATATTAGGGGAGGTCAATAGAAGAAAAGCAAATGACAAAAATTAAACAAAACAATAGACTGTGTTATGTTTCCATGGAAAGGCAGCAAAGGAAAAAAGAAAGGCCAAAAAAAGCATGATGAAAGGATTAAACAGAACATAACCAATATTTCAGTAAATGATGGCATGTTTCTCTTCCCTTTGAAAGTGTTTCTCATGTGTCAATAGTTACAGGTCTTACGACAGGCAAGCTGGGGAGAGCTCACTCTGCTGAGGGCATCTCCTCCCTCCTCGTTACACACTCATGTATTTATTTTCCAAGTTATTTTGAAGATCGCTGTTTTTTCCTTTCCTAAAGCCTCCTCCATGTGTTCAGAATTACATTAACCAAAGAGAAAAAGATGGTTATTGCCTACTTACACGAGTGACAGATGATTACTACTGTAATTATACCCAGAGCTTGCGTTTGCAGCATATCCCCCCTCACAGCTCCGAAGCCTCTCAAATCTGAGAGCTCTTCTAAGGAGATGTTTAGCTTGCCATTATTTTTAGAGATATGGCTGAGTGAAAAAAGCTAAGTGGATGGTTGCGTTTATATAGAAGCCTTGACAAACAGAATCTAAGGCAGCTTTTCACAAAATGTATTAGCCAGGTAACTGCAGAAGTGATAAATAGTCTGTAATGGAGAACATAGTATCAGTAGGCAAACACAGCAGACAACTGTTGAACGTGTTGTGGTGACAGAAGAATGTGAAAATAGGACATGACAGCATTTACTCTATGGTAAAAGTTCAAGGTATAAGCTCATGCTACCCGGTCTGATTACACGCAGAAATACATTTTTGCAGTGTACTGCTCTGGCTTTGTATGTGGCATTAACACAATTGCATTTTGAAGACACAGAGCACAGTTTGCATTTTTTCCACATGCACTCAGTTTTGGTGTGCTATTTTTACCAAGTATTAAAGCCATAAAATAAACATGATTCTAAATATTTGTGAAAGATTTTTTTTTCCCATGTTGCATTTATATATTCTTTTACATATGATTTCCATTCTGCTGGTTCCTATTCAGAAAAGGAGCTAAAGGGGAGAGAGGATGATAAAAAGCAGATATCATACGGATTGTGTTTTCTTGCATTTTACTTTTGTTTGCTGGCTATGCAGAAATAACTCTGGAAATAAGGATATATCTTCCTTTAGGAATTTAAATTAAAAAAAGAAACCAACCTGACACAAGTTTGTACAGAGGTGATGCCTATTTCTTGTGGGTTGTTTTCAAAAGGATTTATCTTTTAAGAGGTGGGTGCTGTTCTGATGACAACAGAAAAAGAGCAAATCGGATGCCTCTTAGAAGGTTGGGAAAAAAGTCATGACCATGGGAGTTGTGTCTAGCACTAGTCTAAAAACTCAACCACAAAACTATCTATCTCTGATGTAGTATTTGCAAGGGTTGTAATTCCAGCCTGGAGATCCAGTACCAGCCCCTGGTAAATGGTCATAACTCCACTGAAGTCAGAAATGCTTCCTCAGTTTACACAGGCTGGCCTTTTGTTTCAAGAGGCTTGAAAAATATATTCTTTTTAAGTAAAATGACCTGAATACGTAGGCCTGGAAAGCCCTTTACAGAGGGGCTGAATATTACTCTCTGATCCGTGAAAACCTTTCTCCAAGACTAAATCAAACAGCTGCTCTTAAACATTCATTGTCTAAAAGGACGAGTGTGCCTCTAACAGACAGCAGTATAAATTAGCTTGTAGTCTAGGTGGGATATTTGAATTTCTAATGTGTAACTAAACCACGAATTCTTCGCTGGGCACAGGATCATGCTTAGCAGTTGCTGTATGAACTTAATTATCAGAGTAATTTCATTTAATTGTTCATCTCAGAAGAGCAGGCTCGGGGCTTCAGGATTTTGTCTTCCCAGAAAGTGAGAAAGTCTTTTCTGGTGTAGCATGGGAAGTGATGACTTCTCAGTGCTGTGGGAATCCTCAGATAAACATATTTCTGTTACATCTGGGGACTGATACTGGTACGTCTGGTTTCTGTTAAACGAGATCTTTCATACTGTCAAAACACAGCCACGGCCGCATCCATTAGCAAACCCACGATTTTTTCTGTTTCCCTGTTACAGTGCTCTCACCACTGACCACCACTTCAGATCTGGGAGCATCACTGTCCTGCCACACCATGCCACCTGCCCGCACGTGCCGTGGGAAGTGACCCTGTCCTCTGGCACCTGCTCTGGGTCGCACTGAAGATTACCTAATGTTAGAAGAAAGAAGAGGTTAAAAAGACCTTCAGTGTTAAACTGATCTTGAAACGTTACTAAACATCTCTATTTCAGACTTTTAAAACCTGTGTTAGTTATGGAAGGTGTGGCAGACAGCACCGATACTGATAATTAACTGCACTCTTGCTCTTGCCTTAGAGGCACTGCACTCTTCTGGTAAATTTTTTCCAAACAGGGTTAGATTTTTACCTATCTTCTTGTAACCAAGATTCTCTAATGAGTATTTTGCTGTATGTCTATCAGTGTATGTGTGTATGGCTTACATACATACAAAGGATTTTATGTTACTGACCAACTAATTGTTGGAAAAACTGTTTTAAATTCACTGCTAGTAGTATCTATGTACCTTTTGATTCATATTTGGCCAGAGACCCATGCGTACTGCTGAACCGCAACCATAGCAGGATGCCGGAGTTACGGTTAGAGAGCGTTTACTTAGCAGGAGATGAGGGAGTGGAAGAATGAGAGGGGCTGTTTCTGAGAGATGATGCCAAGAAATCTATGCAGTCACCAGCTGTGCCTGCAGCACCTTGCATGAGGAGTTCAGCCTCTCAGATCCATGGTAAGGAAGCTATAAATTGCTCAATTATTTAACTTTGTGAAACCGGGTTTGTACGGTGCAGCTGTCAAACGCCACCTAACAATAACAATTTTAACTTTTGGGTTTTGAATAAAAATACTTTGTCAAGAACCTCCAAAAACCCACAATTTCCTTTTTTTTTTTTTTTTTATTTTCCACTGTTTTCCTTATGTGCACAAAAAAGCAAAAAGCAATCCCACAGACTAGCAAAAGACATACATAACAAACCACCTGATAAATGGCATTTAACTATTTTTCAGTATTTACCAGGATTCAAACCTGTGTGAAACAAATGAATAAGTCAGCTGTTGTGCTGGGAAGCCCTCCTAGAAGAAAGCAGAATTCAGAGGCGTTTGCTGTGAAGTAACACAGCTCCCAGCAGCATCGCCGAGCACACAGGACTGTGCTCTCCCTCAGTGGATAAACTGATTTCAGGGTATAACTGGGGATATCACAACATTTTAAAAGCACAGAGTTTCTGATTTTAATCTAGATGGATGGCACTTTACGTGATTACAATTCTGATGGAAAGGACAAGGATTAATATTATTGTAATGGTTTTCATGATCTATGTGATCTTATTTTTTGACTCTGTAATCCTAAAAAGCAAAGAGGCATCTACAAAGCTGTATTAGCCCCCCGCTTCCTCTCCCCAGAGCACTCACGAGCCCTGGTCCCCCAATCCCCGCACTGTGCACCGCTGGACGGCCCTCTGGGAGAAGAAGAGTGGGTCAGGGCTGCTGCACCGAGAGGAGTTGGAGGTAACTGAAGACAGCCCCGAGGCACATGGCAGGGCACCCGTGCACATACTCAGGATGACCCGCATTGGGGTGCTGCATTTTACACTGCTGAGCACATCCTGGTGCATGACGCAGCTCTTAAGAACTAGCTAAGACAGTACACGTTCTCTTTCATTCACACCATCACACCGGCACTGGGGTGCTTCTTGCCAAATCGTCTCACTCAGAGCTGTCACTAAGGACTGTCCGGTGGCGATGGAGCCTACCTTGACCACACAGCTGGGACCTGGCACGCTCCTCTCCATTTGTCACCCCCATTGCCTCCTGCGAGTTAAACCCCCACAACCCTCAGCACTGGCATGAGCTGCCTGGGACCCGCAGCCTCGTTTGGTGCAACCCATCCATGAGACCTCGTCTCAGTTTAACCAAGAAAGTGGTTATTCAAGGTGTGAGCAGGGCTGCGAGCTGAATCCATGCAAGGTAAGAAAAGCAAGAACAGAGAGGTGTCATTGCTGAGACACTAGCAGCGGCTCAGTGAGTCAAGAGAAGAAATACTGATATGACAAGGTATAAAACCTGAGGGGGAAAAGCAGGGTAGGGGAAGATGGCAGCTCAGCAGTGCAAGGATCAGCAGAGGCCAACCCTTCCCCCAGGGCTGACGTCTGCACTGCCAGTAAAGGCTTGCAGGGTTTCTCGCTAAAGCTGGTGAGAGGTATTAACGCTTAGCCTAGTAGGTTATAAGTCCTGGCCTTTTGTTGTGTGCATTAGCCAACACATAATTGCTCTGTCCTCTTCGGTGGGTATATCCCCCTGCCCACAGCAGTAGATGTTGAACAAAATGTGACCCACTGGGAGAGGTTTGTCACGCCACTGCCTGGGGCTGGGACAGGCTGAGGACTATGGGGATCCAGTTCTCCCAGCTGCAGGCAAGCCCAGGACACCAAGTACCAGTCAGAGCTTTCTTCCCTGCTCAGTGTCATGGGTTTGCTGCTATCTTGAATTAGGTACTTTCTGTAGCTGGCTCTGAAGCAAGACTACCTTCTGCCACATGTTTTAGTGCTGGCAATTCAGTTCCTATCATGTATCCAACTCACTGCAAATAGATAAGGCCATAAAGAAGAGGCAGAAGAGCATAGACCTGGTTGCAGCATCACCTCCTTGGGGGTCTCCCTCAAGAGAGGGAGCCGTGTCCATAGTCCTCCCAGGTCAGGTACGGGGAAGGACTCAGCAGCTATTTCTGGGAGTTAAAGTGGTGCAAACGTAGCCCTCCCTGAGCCTGCCCAGCTGAGGTCTGGCTGTGGGTCAGCATCAGAAAATCCACTGCAATGTGGCTGCCACACTGCTGTGGCTGTTGCAACCCAGACCCCGAGCCAGCTTAGGCACTTTCACAATTAACACACCAGGAAAGGATGCTCAAGGTATTGCAGAAATCAAAAGTACTGAGTCAGCCATGAAGACCTGTCTATTTCTGCTGTTTCTCTGCTTATAAACAACAAACCTCCCCCCGCTCTCTCCCTTCATCTCACAGACCAGAGAGGCAATCTCTTGGTTTCCACACTGCAGACCCCGACCTGATCTGCCTTCCCCTGAGACGCCTTGCACTCACCATGGCTCGAACAGCCAGCCTGAAGTAGCAGGGTTTCCTTCAGTCTGCACGCAGCCGTTTAAAGAGAAAATAGATGGACAAAAGGGTTAAGATGCAACCTTGAGAAAGAAGATTGCTTAGTTATGTGCTTTCTACAAAAATGTTTTCATTGGACTTTCAATTTAATTTTAAATTACTATAAATAATGATTTTCAAGGAGAATACAGGTCTATAAACTCCAGCACTATACCCTAGGATATGGCATTACTGCCCCAGTAGGTGGTGCCTGCCAGAAGGCTCAGAGAAACCCTACTACAGGTAACCACCAGATAACTTTCTTCCCAGTAATTTTTTTTCTGTTGTCTCTTTTCCAAGGAGTTAAAAGCTTGCTATTGACCCAGAACTAAGGAAAACTGAGACCAACCTCTAAGGATGATACAACTGCTAGAAACCAAGTGGCATATTTGATGGTGTTAGCCTCTCTCAGCTCAGCTGGGGTAATCGCACATGCTCCCTGTTTTTTCATGATGTGAATTAAAATGCTCTTGCTTAAACCGTTGCAGAAGGTTACAGTGCGTCAGTGAAGATGGTCAGTAAAATTGTTTTACTTCCCACTGCAATGGGCTTAGTTTCTATGCATCCAGTCTTCATGCCTGGGCTGCAGGGCAGCCACTTCCAGCTGACAGCTGTAACTTCTGAAAACATGACGATGCAAGCACTGACAAAGAGCCTACCCTCTTTTGAAACGTGCAGCCCTTTGCCTCAAAGGAATGGCTCTGGTTTTGAACACAGTCTCTCCCATCCATTTTAAGGCAGTGTGCAAGGCAGTCACACTGATAGAGAGGAATACTGAATGCCTTTCTTCTCAGCTTCAATCAGCGCTGGTTTTGAAATTGCCATAGGAGTCTTATAGAGCGATGCTGCCGATGTTCGTGTTCTCTTACCCTAGTCCTGAGCTGAACAAGTTGGCTTTATTGTGATTCCCACATGGCCTGCACAAGGAGTTGGATACTTTATGCTATCTTAAATTTTAAACTTTAATTATCTTTAGACATGCTTGAACTGAGATGCTTGTGTGGCATCTCAGTAAAATCACTTATTATTTCCAATTGCCCACGGTACACCTGCTTCAAGAGCTGTCCCTGGATGATTCGTACTTTAAGTACAGGGAACTCCAAGTAAATAAATCCTGACATTAAAAGTTTTATCTTGGAGAATCTGATTTACTGCAAAGTTCCAGTAATGGCTCAGAAAATACTTCATTTCTTAAGTATGCCTCCATTGACCTATTTAGCTCAGCACCTTGATGCCAGTAGCTGTTGATAGCAGATGCCAAGGAAAGATTATAGGAATGGGGCAGGCATAAAGTGCCTGCTCCTGTGATGCGCTCTCCTGCCGTCCAGCACTCTGCAGTTTTGGAACTTACTTACCCAGAGATGTCTTCCAGATGTCTTACCAGATATGCCTTCCAGGTATCGGTCTCATAGATTTTTGCTCTTCAGGCATTCATAGTCTTGTGACAGTCATATTATGAATTAAAAAACCCCAACACCTGCATTGTACATTTTGAATCTGTCACCTCATAGTACAAGAATTAGGGGGCATTAATGAAACTAAGAAGAACAGTGAGAAAAAAATTCCTATTTATCTACCTGATCTTTCTGATTTGATAGACATTCCTTAGAACTGTAACATCTCTTTCCTGATTTGTAATTTTTCTGAAAGCTGTCAGGTGAGCCTTTAAAACCCACTCACTATAAGGCTAACATTTTTAAAGGCACTCAAAGATACACATCATTAGATGAGCCGTCAGCATTGCTTCCCAACCTCACCTACTGAAAGCAGTGTAACCATAACCCCAGAGGAGCTGTGACTCCTCTGGTGGGATTTGTCTCACCAGCTGTGGATGCCTGCTTCTACATGTCTGTTTCTGATTCGGTCACACGATAACTCTGTATAGGCAACAGAAAGAAACAGGCGCTATTGGGAAGCATTTCATCCAACCTAAGTAAGATTCCTTCACTGGGACAATTTAAAATATGCCACCTTCTCTCCACTGACTGTCTAGTGAATCTAAATGAGTAACTCAGTTCTTTATTCTAAATTTGGTAAGATTAGCCTTACTTCTTGTGTCCTCAAATGCTTGTGAAAATTTCTAGTCTTAATTTTTATGGCCAGACAGCAGTACAGCATTGTACTGTTGTGTCATGTATGTGTTTACTGTCCCTTTGCTCACACCCACCTCCTGTTTTCCACACATTCATTCATTTGTTGGGTGAAAACCAATGTAAGTTCTTTATATCAAACAAGAGAACCTTTCTTTTTATATGCAGTATTACACTATATATATTAGCATTTATGTATGCATACCATGCATAATATATTTGCTACACAATATTATAATATAGCGATACTGTGTATAGTATTATATATATATAGTCTTTCTCAGGGCTGACGATTGCCTGTAACATTAAAGAAACCTGGTTCAGAAAGACTCCTGATGATGGAGGGAGGAATAGGGATCAACTTCTGTTCACTGCTCCAGCTTTCATTCATACAAGGGAAAAACGAACTAACATTTCTGGATTCTTGGCCTACCATAACCTGGAGATCAGTGCCCAAATTAAGAGGCTTATATTTTTTTCTGCAGGAGCTGAAAACCCTGGGTTTCATCCCCAATGCATGATTAAGTAATTTAGTGAAGTGCTTTTCTTTTACCCATTAATTTCTTTCCAACACATTTTATTTAGACCAGCGCCTCTAGTCCAGGAACCATCTGCGACTCATGAATGACAAGTGACTTCCCAAAGAATAAATAGAAAAGGGCTTATTCACTACAGATTTTTCAATCACATCCATTTTACTTACAGATTTAAATTGTAACCTGGAATTTGACCGATGTTTCTATTAATTTACCCCTTCATATTATATCAATAAAGCAATTATTTTAACTAATAAAGATAATGGATTATGAGAAAATAAACAACAAACAGAAGAAAGCCATCTATGCAGATGCTAAAATAAAGTTGCATAGAGAATATCAGTTTACACAGTTGTGAAATTATTGGGAATGAGTCACTGCTGAAACAGTTAAATGTTACCTAGAGAGATAAGGGGTCTAATAAGAGATGAGTCTCAGTGGGTTATCTGGGTGCCCTTGATTCCTTCCTCTTATTGTTTCTTTGTCCTAAAACAAACCTGGCAGTATGTCTTCAGATGATCAGGTTAATGAAAGATGTATGTATTGTGAAGGTCAAATAAGGCCTCTGGTTAAAGAAGTTTCAACACAAAAGCCTGAAGCAATTTGAATTTTTTCTTGTGCTTCTGGCTTCCTAATGCAGCCACTAAAGAGGCAATTTGACAAACATAAAGCGTTCAGGGCTTTTTGTCCACAGTTGTCAACTGTGTTTTGTTCGGTAAAAGCCCAGTGGAAAGAAAGGGCTTTAAATAGTCATTTTGTTAACATAGAACTTGTATTTAATACACACGCATCTGTACCCAGTGGTGCTTTTTGCACTGTTCTTTGTAAACTGTAAATCCCCCATATGAGGAATGTGCAATCTACATGTGGGAGCTCATCGCCTTCCCCTACTGCTCCTGCTTTTAAAGCAACCTGTCTTTAGCAGTCATTAGGGGAACACAATGTAACAAAGGTTTTTAAAAACAAACAAGCAGATTATTTGAAGTATTCTTACTTGCACTTTTCCTAATGAACTTCATGTTTCTGAGTGCATGCATTAATCTTTATGCATCTATTTTTAAGTTTTATTTAAAAGCTTGAATAGAATTATCTACCAACATGCAAGGAAAAAAACCTCAACCTATAGCTCCATGAACATTATTTAACCCAGTGGATTTACAGAATTATCAGTAGGAAGGAAATAACTCAGTGTTTTGTTTCCTGTTCCTTTTTTCTAAAATCTTTGTTCCCTGGTTCCATTCATGCAGAAAACAAGGATACATAAGAGCTGGTCTATCAAGTAAGACTAGTGGTTCATTAAACATACTTTCCCCTCTCTTCCACCAGCAAATGCCAAATGCTGGCATGAAACCCCGTGACAGATAATTATGGGGGGNACATACATTACACTAACCTAAGTCCATGTTTAAAAGATGGGATGTTACATCGAGGAACAATGATTTCCACACTATGGCAATAGTATTAAAGATGCATGCTTTAGGTGGGCTTGGTATGTGCAGAACCTCATGATTTTTGGTAGTTTAAAATTATTTGGGTTTGCTGTTCCTGAATGCAAATACCTATCAGCAACTGATACACAAACTAAATGTGATTATCAGCCTCTGCTGACTCTCAAGGATCCAGGACGCGCTTTGGCTGTGGATCCCAATTCAGACTGGCATCCAAAACCTTGTCAAGACTGGAAGACGGAAGCGGCCACATTTTTAATCCCAGTCAAACCTTATCTCAGCAGTGAGATGTGAGATCCTGGGGGATGAGCTGGCTTGGGAGGAGTCTGCAATGCTTCCCAGGGTTTCTGGGCACAGAAATTTTCTGTGGAAAGATATCATCCCATGAAAAATCTTGTCCTTGTAAAGCCCACCATTATATATGAATAGTACTTAAACTGGTACCAGTTAAACTTATTTTTCCAACACAGATCAGCAGGACTTAAAGAGGTGTTAGAATGGCATTACAAATCTCTGCTAGGAAAGAGAGAACCAGGTGCATTCTGATCATTACCGTTATTGATCTTTTACATAGAAATTAACATATAAAAAGTGGCTGGACTTCTAAGAAAAAACACACTGGTGAGTCCAACTGTCAGTCTGATTTACAAAAATCCTTAAACTATTAAATCCATATTCTTAAGGATACAGTTTGACCTTGCTGCTTCTTCGATTGCTAATGATATATTTTCTTGTTTTCCAGAGGAAATTAATTTTGCAAGAGCAAATAGTTGAAACTTGCTTTCAGACCTTCTAGCTCTAGTATGGTATTGGAAAGACAAGATGATATCAGATCGTGTCAATAGATGATAAAACCATTGTATTTAAAAAATCCTGGTGAAAATCAAGGAGTAAAAGTACAAGGGAGTCTATTTTGTGAAAAGAAAGGAGAGAAGAAAATTGGTTTGATTGCTAGATTTTCTCCTTGTAGACACTTATTTAAGATTTTTGCTAGCAAGAACCATTCAGAAGATTGAGATTCTCTCTGAACATTAAATCTTTCCTACATGGTAGCTCATTGTACCTACCTAAAAAGTGTTCACCAGGATTTATTGTCATTGAAATGTGTCCTAATTTTTAGGCTTTTTTTCCTATGATGTCTTTTTCTTTCCTTTTTTCTTCCATGATTCTGATCATATTATATAATCTCCTGGTAGCTCCTCACAGTTGCATGTCTTCTGTATGTTTAATGAGCATTCTCCTTTTCTATTCTTCCATAGTTAATGAAAACAGGCTCTGAAGCATCCCCCTTGATTGCCTCTACAGAGTACATATTTCCAGCCTGTTTTATACCTCAGCCTGTTATAGTTCCATTTAGGAATGTATTTTCAAAGCCTGCTTGTGAGAATGCTCTATAAAGCAATGTGAAAAGCCTTATTACAGACACCCCACAGGGCGTCTTCTGCTCCTCTCTCATTCACAGAACTGCAGAAGGAAATTTGAAAGGTCTGACATTATTTGTTCTTGCCAAGCCACGCTGGCTGTCGCTCAGCTCTATCTTCATCTCCCATCACTCTTCCTTTTGCTCTAGCTCCTATGCAGTTGCGCTCGCCTTTGCAGCATTTCTGCCAGCACCCTGAGGTCCCTTCCACTGACAAATTTTTTTGCTGGCTGTGGGATGCAGCTATCATTCCCTTGATTTGCCATCTTCACTCTTTGATATGCATTTCTTTTTCGCCCCCTTTTTTCCAAATATTGTAATGTTTTTCTATCTGTTGAGAAAACTCATGCAAAGGCTCTCATTCTTTGCTGCTAATTATATTCCACTTCTCTGCTGTCTCCTCAATTTCTTCTCACTGCTGTGTCTGTTTTCCCCTCTGCCTCTAGTCCTTCAGACCACCCTCTGACTTCTCTTTTTTTTCCTCTTCCAAGAACACACACAGCTATTTCTATCACCTTTAAAATCTATGCTTTACATACCATTCTTGCTAATTCAAAACAACAAACAAAAAACCCCTTTCACCTCATCTGCATCACATTATCCTCCAGAACTGAAAACTAATAGATAGAAACCTTTTAAATATCTTTGTCACTTCTGAAAATGAAGAGGAAAGATTAATCCACTTTTACTGATTTAATTTGGGACCCATGAGCACTACAGTAATCCAGGATTAGATTCTCACAGTTATTTTTTAAAGCGTGTGTAACAGTATTCTTATTTACTAGTCTGACAGATCACAGCAACATAGTCATAACTTTTTACAAATTGACAACAATCCCAAGGTTTCTGCCTTCTAAATAAAGACATTCTGATTTTCCAGCTCTTATAAAGTAATTATGTTTTGTACTACATTTACAATGGAAATGGATGAATTCAGTCTAAAGAAATAGGCCTTTCAAAGGAAATCAGACCGAGGGAAAGTAGCTCTGCCCACAAAGCAAGCAGCTGATCTTGCCTACACACACTGAGAATTTCTTTTAAAAGGAAAGGTCTAATTACAACTGGGACTTTGAAACCAAATAAACCTGCTTTGCTGAAAGGTGACATAATTCTTCTGACACTGCTAGCATGGGGCACAATGTGCAGCGGTCCCCATCCTCTCACCTCCAATTCAAAATAAATAAAATATAATAGGATTTTTGTTTAATTTTTAATGTCAGAACTTCAGCTTTTTCCTTTGCAGCATTGTGTTGGGGAAAAGGTTTAGAGAAAGATCGGGCCAGGCAAACTAATGAAAATCAAAGGGCTTGCTTAATTCCCTACACAGTGGTAATAAACTCAGAGCAACAGTATTTATGCTTCAAAAGTATCATTTGAAGAATTTGCTAATGGTATTTTTAAAATCTGACAGATGACCGCAAGAGGAAAATCCACTTAAACAAATCATGTTCTTTTTAAATAAATGTCATTCTCCCTACTCACAGCAACATCCTCCATTCGCTTCTCAGCATTGCCTCTAACAATCCAAAGAGCTCTTAAGTTAACTCTGACTGTATCTGGGGATGTAGCTGGGGATGTAGGAGATAGCTGTATGCTCTGAAAGGAAGGTTTCTCATAGGTGAGAAATACAGTTGGACTCTTTGGATTATTTGGGTGGGAAACAGGTGAGGGCTGTCTACCTGGCCCCAGTCTTAAGACAGGGAAAACCCATGAATACCATCTAAGAAACATGAGGGTATCAAAACCTACCAGTGTATTCATGAAGGATGAAAAAGGATCTAAGTAGTTTCACCCAACATCATTTTCTAAAACTCATCTAACTCTGTATTAAAGCCTGATAACCCTATTTAAAATGCATTTCTTATCCCAGTGACATTCTATCACTTGCTAGTCCAGACTAGAGTAGTTGGCTCTTACTCCGTTCAACTGTTTTCACAGCCTCAGCATCTTTTATTTAAAAAAGAATTCTTCACCATCTTTTATGCTCTAATTATGAATTTAAAAGCTACCAACACTATACAAGGAGTTTAAACTTGTTCAGGTGGCTTAATGGCAAGCCGTGCCTCATTCCTTGCAATATTTCTAATGTTGATCTTGTTTGTGGGTTTTGTTTTCATTTGTCTTACTGCTATGGACTCTGAGAGATGTTACCCCATAATCCTACCCCCTTTCTAGCAACCCAGAGCATGAAGCACCTCCTGGTGCTTCTGAGTCCTCTCCTTACACTTGTGTTCTTCTCACTACACTTGGGTTCTTCACCAAAGACCGACTTCCATTTTTCATTGATAATTGTTTCTCAGCTTAAAGCAGTATGAATGGCAGTCAGCCTATCTCTGCAACCAGGCTGCTTCTGAGCTGACTGAAAAGCAATCAGAAGCACATTGTTTGAAAAAGTCCAAGCTTTAAAATATCTTCTTGGTCCTTTACAGTCAGACCATCAAACAGCTGCACGGCATTAACACAAGTGAATTGCGAAAGTTTATATTCTTTCAGGCTGATAATAACAAAAATTCAGTTTCTTCCCTGTCTGCCAGATTTATCAGTCATGAATGACAAAGTGAAAGGGAAAAAAAAAAACAAACCAGAGAGAGAAATAGAAAGAGAACCCGCTTCTCTCCTTGTTTACAGCTTGGCCAAATTATCTCACGGCTGGGCTCACTCCACCTGTACAAGAGAGACCTGTTCCTCACAATGCAGCGACTTCCTTGGGACAGGCACTTCAAGGAAGGAGCTGCTGTTACTTTCAAACCCTACATGCCTTTTAAATTCCAATGCTGTATATAAGCCTCTCAGGCAGGTCTATAAAAAGGATCAGTCCACTTGCTGAAATGGAAAGCATTTATATATCTGTTCAGATGCCTCATGCCCAAAGAGGCAACATGTTCCTTAAGTTTCCTAGTTCCAAATGAGGAAACTTTTGGAACTAGATTTCCTAGTTTCCAAAAGCTCCATAGTCTCAAAGCCCACGTGTGCTTTGGTCATGCCCAGAACAGTATGTCTCAATAGTGCTGAGCAATTAGGCATTTAGCTGATCCCGAAGTTTTGAAAATATCCAGAAATCCTTCTGAGGTCTGATTTGGAAGTCTTGCTCTGAAAACCCTGACCTGGCTGGACTCGTGCAGCGTTCAGCTGTAGGGAAGAGATGGCCACGCTGCAGGATGGGAGGAGAAGGAGCACTTCTATGCCAGGACACCTCAACCCATCTCTTCTAACTGATAGTCCTAATTCACCAGGTTGGAAGATAGGCTGGGTTTGTGAGCTGCTGGGTTTGTGGAAGGAAGTGCTCTGTTGCATGGGAAAATTAAATATGCATCATGCATATGATAAAGAAAAGGGGAAAGAAAGAAGAGGAAAATGACTTTTCATCCTCATGGTTCATCTGGGACAAAGGGTATCTGGTACTCAGTCTCTGTTCCAGAGGATATGTACACATTCTGTTTCAAGATACTGATGTTCTGGCTTGTAATAAAACGTGGTTTTAGACCCAAGAAGTGTTGGACTACACAGTGAATGTGCACTTAAAATTACTGCATTTGGGATGTGATCATTTTTAAATATGATAACATCTGTTTGAAAGCTGAACAAGAATTGAGCTCATGGGTTTGCAGGAACTTATTAAATAACATAAGGCAGATTGTCTTTCTTTCATACAAAACTTACGTCTTTTTTTTTTTTGCTTTAAAAGAAGAACTACAAGCACTATACAAAACGAAGGCAAAGGCTGCTAACACTTCCATGTTACAAGTAGTGTTTACTAGAAATTATTTGCTGGATCAAGCTGGTACTAGTGCTGGTGTGTCCCCACTGAAATAATAACCATGTAATTTTTAAATCATATATATCAGTGCCCCTTGCCTCTGCAGCCTTCTTTAGCTTTACACTTTCCTGCATTAGCAGAGCTAGACTCTTCACGCAGAGCTGCCTACACCAGGATTTCAGCCTCCTCTCTGAGGTATTTTTTAAAACTCAAAGGTGTTTGCTTCACATCTGTACATCAGTTGAGTTTTGCAGGTGTGAGCTTAAGAATGGGAAAAGGTGAAGGTTTCTGCATGGTTATTGCAGCTGGTATTTAAGAATCAAAGGACCATTCTCTCTCTTTACCCCTGATATTTTGGGCTTACAAGGGTTCCATGGTAAATAATATGCAATATGTAGCTCATGATCCTCAATATAGTCATTTGGATCTGTACATCAGACACACTTTGTCCCACATTGCCTTCCATACAGGGAGCAAGACAGACACCTTTGAAGCCTCCAGAGGGACATCCTACTTGTCTAATTCAAATATTTATATTTAGACCTAATTGCATATACAGAAATATGTATACATGTACTTACACTTACATGCAGGAGTATAAAAAAGCCTTTCAGTCACAGTGAGAAATTAGTTTCTTCTCATAAGCCTGTTGGAACAGGTTGCCCCGAGCGGTAGTGGAGGCCCCATCCCTAGAAACATTCAAGGTCAGGTTGGACGGGGCTCTGAGCAACCTGATCTAGTTGATGATGTCCCTGCTCACTGCAGGGGGGTTGGACTAGGTGACCTCTAAAGGTCCCTTCCAACCCAAAGCATTCTATGATTCTGTGATTCTATGTGGTGATATGTTTGGTATATTATTTAGATTATAAATCAGTATAAATGAGTATAAAATGTTCAGTGTAACACGATGATTTGAGGACATAAGTGGGTGAGACTCCTATTTAGATGGCACTCGTGTTTCTTAGTACTCTGAACTGAAAAACCACAACCAAACCAACCCTGTCCCAGGGGAACAGTGTGTTGGGTGCAGCCTGGAGGAGACTCAGGCTGGTGGTACATGGAGCGGATGCTGCACTGCCTTTCTCAAGGCAGGCTGCACTGCCTGGGCAGGGCTCTCTTCATGCTGCCCTCCATAGACAATACGTACATATGCAAGTTAGGCACGTGGGTCTCCTTCTGGAGGCCTTGGAGGCATCTTCCTCTCTCCATTGGCAATGTAGAGAATTTATACATCTCATTTATGTCCACCAGAAAACTCAGTGTGGGAGAAAATTAGTTACTGAAGCTTGTAGATGGATCTATCAGCAGATGAAGGTAGTGGCAGCGGAGAGATGCATTTTGCTGCAAGTGAGTAAGTAGAATAACTGTAGTTTTATGCTAGCAAGATCAGCCTTCAGTGACTCCAAGCCTGTTCATTTACTTATTCATGCTTTCTTTCTTTTTCCTCTTTCTTTTTTAACCTTATTTCTTTAGCATTTATATCCAGAATATTTTTCACACATTCATCTGTCTGCTTGTGGATGCTTTTCTTTTCTCCTAGGTCAGTTTGCACCAAGATATCAATATTTCACTATTTTTGAGGTTTCTCCCTCAGTAGTCACAGGAACCTCTGACATTGATATGCCCAGTAGTGAGGTGCACAATGACTCCTGACCATAAGAAGCCAGGGGGTTGGATGGGGATTGCAAGCTAAAAACCTGCTGAGGACTCGATAGGTTAGGAGCAGCAACCCTGCTGGGACCTACAGCTCCAGCACCGGTGAGAGATCTGGGGAGCAGATGCGATTTTAAGAGGGGCAATGAGATGGCTTTGAGTAGTGGGATGAACAGCATTAGTGGGATGAACAGCCTTTGAGGGCATGGGTCAAGCAGAAAAGGATGGGATAGGGAGAGGTGGCAAAGGAAGGAGAGTGAAAGAAAAAAAACCTGATACAGTAAGGCCACATAATAAAGCTTCTGGTAATCACCACCCCTGAACACGCTTCCAGCACTGGAGAAATTCATCACAGTCATGTAGTAGCACAATGATTCTTCATATTGTATAATAAATGCTGTCAGCTATATAAAGTGACCACATTTGCAACTCTCAGGGAGAACTGGATCATTTTCTCATCACAAAACAAAGATATACATTGGACGAGAACAAATTATGGAACTTGAATGTATTTATTTTAATTCATTAAGTGTTATTTTATGGAGTTGAAGGGATTTCCTATGTAAAAATATTAATCACTGGGAAAACATTTTTTTTTCTGGTAAGTACTTTATACTGCTAAAAGTTTCTGCTAACAACATGTGCAAACAAATCGAACAGTTTTCCTTCTCTCTCAAAGGCAAGTTTCTCCTGCCATTTTCCTTTATCACCATGACTGTCAAGAGCCAGCCAAAAGATTGAGTTTCTTCAATAATGCTGTTCTGGTTTAGTTAGTTTAGTAAACTTCTAGTGATATGTTCTCACTGAGGACCACAGGCATTATAGTTTCTGTTGGACAAATGTCATATTAGGTTATATTTTAATTCTGGCGCAAGACCTTTTGGACACCTAAGTGTTTGTGCATGGAAGTAGAGTCAGGCATGCAAGAGCAACGTCCAGTATTATTCAGGTCAGGCAGAGCAACAAAATGCTGGCTTACTATGAGCCTGACAATACTCTGAATTTCTGAAATCATCAGACCTTCAACTCAGGTGCAGAAGAAAGACAATAAATCCCCCTCCTCTGAATCACATGCCCTCTGCCTCTATTATTTAAGCCCCTTCTAGCCAAAGAAACTAAGCTATCCATTTTATAATATTTTAGGCTTTGCCTTGTTAGCTTTGTCATAACTCTGTTTAATGGCAGTTTGCCATTATTCAAGTTCTGAAGGATCCCGAAGCACTTCACAAATCATAACACAAACTGTTAACAAGGGTTACTCTGTTAAGCACCCAGAGGTATCTGTCCCTGAGGCTGTTCACTGTTCCTTTTTTTTTGTTATATCTATTTTGACCTCACGATTGTGTTTTTTTAATTATTATCATGCTTCAGAGTCTCAATATGAAAATGCTCTAGGCAGGATGAAGAAAATTCAGTCTCTAAATGTCACATTAGTATGTGCCACTGTAATACCGTATCTTGGAACACACAATTGGAATAAAATGTACTTACCTGCTAATATAAACACCAGAAACTAGTTCTCCCAATATATCTGTAGATGTATTTTCCAGGATAGAGATGAGAGAGTAGAAATGTCAAGAAATCTCTATCCACGTGTTGGTTTTAAACTTGTGTGTTTGTCCTATTCCATTGCCTGCAGACACTTTTTTGTTTTTCTTTCGCACATCACTACAATAATCCAGTACTTGATAGCCAAAGGGACAATTTAGCTGTTTTTGTTTTTAATGATAAAAATACAACTTGCTGCATCTATGTCATAGAGCAGGTATGAAACCTTCACAAGCCTCACCTCTGCAGTCTTCCTAATAGCAACTTCTAAGGTCAAGAAAAATTAAAAGAGGTCTGTAGTTCCTGCCAATGCTATGTTTCTACCAGCCTTCACTATTTATTACTCACATGTCATGATTTTCAACCAGAACTATTTACCTCTCATTGCCCTTTCCAAAGCAATTCAGAATTCCTGAATTTCTAGTGCATTGCTGCCACTCTTACAAACCAGTTGCTTACTCCATTAGCAAATGTTGCCGCTTTTGCCAAGTAACCACTCCATTTGGATGCATGACACAATTGTTTTCTAGGTAGTTACATAAATGACTGACAACAGCATCATGAGTCTCACCAAGATGAACCCATAAACTTATTTCCTAAAAGAGGGAAATGATCAAATTATATAGTGTGGTAGTGTTATAAATGGAGATAACTTTTGAATCTTTCTAGGCCGTGAGAGCAAAACAAGGTAGCCCAGCACTGGTTTGGTGTTATATGCCACCTATTAATAAAGCATCAAAACTCAGATCACTTTTCGAATAAAAAGGAAAAACACTTTATCTTTGTCTAGACAACTGCATTTACAGCAGAGGTGTATATCTATCTATATAAAACATGTTGAGGTGTATCAATCCCAAGCAAAGAATTTGCACGTCGGTCTGAAAATATGTCTCCTTGCAATGCACTTGATGAGGATGTCTCCATATAGCATTTAGTGGAGTCTGAGTTATTACAGGTCTGTTACTCAGAAGAAAAAAAAAATTCAAACTTCAGCGAGCAGAAGGCAAACATGCACTGTGCAATACAAAAGTACTCAGAGGCAACAGAGAAAAGTCTTGAATCGGGAACCTCTGTGTGAGGGAGAAATAATTTCATCTGCAGCCCTGAGTTTAGCATTTCCTATGAGCTGATTTAGCTTATGGTTGCTCTAAATCCCTTTCTTTGCCCCACTTAATACTTACTTAGGGCATAGCAATTTAGCTGTCCATCAAAGCATTGTGAATTCTTGGTGCCAGACAGCTAACATTTAGGAGTTGCAGCACTGAATATTTATTTGGATTTTTGATTCTTTTTCCCAAGAGAAATTGTAGTTTTGTTACAGAATGCTGTGCCCAGGAGTCCCATAATTAGTCCTCCTGTAGTCATCAGCTTCTCTAATACAAAAATGTGACCTAACCAGCCTGTCCACCCGAGCCTTTATCATCTATTTTGATTCCATGACCCTACTGTTCTCTCTATGACGATTGCATATTGGATTCTATAACTTCCCTTGGCTGCGTGCCAGGTCAAGAAAAGGGGTGGTTACTACATTTTATATAGCTCCATGACCTCCCTGAGGCTAACAGAAAATTGCCAGTGCAGCTGTCAGCTGGGCGGTTTGTATTTGGCTAAAAGCAAATGTCAATAATAATCAGCATCTGTTGTGGGTCCTACACTACTGGGAACTTCTTCAAGTGTGAAGCACAGCTCCGAGTGAAGCCACTTATTTAGCTGCCTAAATATGGTTCAGGAGCGCCCATTTTTTGCTGTTGCTGTGGTTTTGCTGTTTGTATGCATGAGCAGTGTTGCTTCTCCTTGCCCGTTCCAACCACCTTGGATTACAGATGACTAACATGTGGCTAAGAGGAAAAGTTTCTGTTAAAAAGATTAAGTTTTAATCCACAGTGAATTCCCTGTGTTACATGATACTGAGTTATGTTTGAACATCATCTGTCCTTTTGCATAGATCAAATGAAGTCTCAGGGAGGACTCTGAGGAGTGCGGTGCTGCCTATCCTTCAGTTTAACCTTTGAAAACTCATAAGATTTAATGCATTTCACACTAGAAGAAACTATGGCATCAGTTAGTCTGACTTCTTGTATAGTGCCTTTCTCTAAAGACTTGACCTTGTGAGGACTGAAATCAACTTTAGATAAAGGGCATGGCACAGAGATAACAGGGGACACCCAAATGTTCACAGTGGCAGAGAACCAACTAGGTCAGATATGCTTAAATGATCCTGTGGTCAGGATCCTCATGGAGAGGACAGGGAAAAAAAAACATGGTTACTTTCAGATTGAGAACCTGCACTCAAGATCAATCTGGAAGTAACCAGCTTGTGTCTCCAGAGAGTCTCCTATCATGCAAGTACATCCCAGGTGTCTCCCATTGCCCTCCAGCAATAACTCGCCATCCCCAACATTCACAGTCCCAGAAAAGATCTTTTATCAATCCCTGGATCGTCACATTTTGAAAAAAATACCAAGGATAGAGGTCATCTTAAATTACAGTGATCCGCTATTAAAGGAATGATTTCAGGAGAAATTCCCGCAGTTCCTGTGAACTGCCGTTCACTCATGAAAGTCCAGGTAAATGCAGTATAAATCTCTAAATGGCAGTAGGTTACTCTTTAGGCTCAGGCCGATTCCAGTGCTTTAGCAGTACATTGTGCTCGCTCGCTATTTATTGCCAGGATTTATGGTTATGTAACAGGTTGCTTAGACAAGGATTCCTGTGACATTTTTAGCCAGTTTTTCTTTCTTTTTTTACCTTTCCTTTTAGGCCAGAGATTCGGAACTCCTCTAGTATTTAACCTCAGGGTAGACTTTGTCCCCTCACCTTTTTCATTTAGACAAGAACATTTTCCTCTCTTTCTTTCTTTCTTTCCACCTGCCTGTTGAACTGTTGCTGTTGATAGGGTAAGTACTCAGCAAAACAGGAGGCTTTGTAAACCTCCTGAAGACCGGCTCAGGGCAGAGACACTTGGCTCATGACAGATATCACTGAAATTCATGTAAAACTGAGCATCTCATTCTTCCAGCCTCCTTTGAAGAATCAGTCTACAACTCTTCTAAACATCAGACTATGCTGAATTCTATCTTTCTGCTGGTGCAGACTTACTGTACAGACTCAGACACAGACTCATTGCCAGCCTACATGAAAACCATGGAGATTAAAGAAAATTACAAGTCATTTTATACTTATGCATGACCTGTATTTCTCAAGATAACTTGAGAATCAGCATCCTGACAATATTTTATTTACCCTTAGACCTCAAACTTCCTCCCATTTCAGCTTTTTAAAAAAATTCTTATTAAAAAATTGCTTCATTTCTTATCTGAGCCTTCAAAATCAGTGTAAAAGATTCACAACGAAAGTAATAGAAATGCCTGTAGCTGACCCTCCATCAGTGTGCACATATCACCCTCTTTAATACCAAAGGAATTTGTTATGATTTCTGTTATTCCTGAGACCACATAAATTAAAATAATAAGACAGCTAAAATAAAGTGTTACCAAATGTTAATCTCTAAAAGTAGTATGAAATATTTTCCAGTAAATAAAAGCAGAAAGAGCTAATGATCTAGAGCTTTTAGCCTATTTATGTGAAAGACTAAAATAAACCTAGATCCTAAGTTTTGATCAATAATAAAAATGTGTGGTCTAGAAAATAGTAAGCCTAACAAACGCATACGTTGGACTCCAGCTGAAAATGTAGACATTTGTTAGTCAAATATTTTGGTGGGGGAGATTCACTCTGCAGTTTGGGGCGCTCTGTATTAACTTCAAAGGAAATGTAGCTATTTCTGGTTGTTATTACAAGAAATCATTCATAGACCTAGACCTCGTTGGATAAGAATGCTAAAAATTTCAATGTCATAGGCCGGGATTGACATGCGCTTCGAAAAAGGATCAAAGTCAGAGTGAAACATAGAGTCAAAAGCAGGATTTTGGCGGCCACAAGAGATTTATTTCCAGGTGTAGGCACTGAGTGATTCACATTTTTTTGCTTCTCCTTATATAATGTAATTGTGGAAGAATGAGCACACTGACATTTTCATTAGTCAGAAAGAGGAGGAGGATTTGGTTCATGATGAGAATTTTGTACCTTCTTTGAAAAAATTTTCTTTTAGCTGTGCAGGACATAGGAACACAGAACAGATGATGCTTAAACCTTGTATGCTTGTGACAGAGAGAAAAGGCACAAATTTCTCATCTTTTCACATCATATTGCAAGTAAAAGTATCAGTCTCACAGTTTTTCCTAGGACGCACTTCCTAATGTCCCTGTTAGCACAGTTAATTCTTAAGTGGTGAGGAAGAGGGGGACGGTGGGGATGATCTTCTCAAAAAAACCCCACCATGTCCACCAGGGAGATGCCAGTGACAGCAGCCCCAGAGGAAGTCCTGTAGGAGGGACCATGCTGCTTTATGCAGAGGAGGATGTTGACACAGTCAGGCTTCACAGCCTTTAGGACACCTTCGGCTGAATGCAATGGGTGGCTTTGACAATCTCTGGGCCAAAGTGCTCCTGAGCAGCACCAGTGTCTCACTGAATCTTCTAATGCCAGAAAAAAAATGACCAACCCTGTGCTGGATTACTTTTTCCTAGTCTAAATTCAGGACATAGCTGAAATCTGTAGCTACATACATCATACGGTGCACATGATGGAAGTTTCTTAACCCTGAGGGCCAGCTGAGAGGGCAGCACAGGGTTGCGCGTTTGCCTTTGCTGGGGCAATTCGGATTTCACAAACACCATTTAGGTACCGGTGAAGCGGCATCCCCCATTCCCTCCCCCACCCATCAGGCACCTCCACATCTGAACAACCCCAGGGCAGTGGGCAGTTCCTGGATGGAAACACAGGGAAGACAGGGCAAGGGGGAATCCAGGAAATCCAGGTGACATCTCACAGTCCAACAAGCGATGTCACCATGAGACTATGCCTAAACCTTATCTTAAAAATTAAAACTTTTTTGAAATTAAAAATTATATATGAGAGCTGTGCCTGAACATTACATTTGTACTGTGTTCTGATCGGGTGTTCAGGCACGCTGACATTGGCTCTGCCCCTAGATACTGATAGTGAATCTCAGCACTCAATTCACCTGCACAGTTGTCATTTTGTCATGGGATTTGAGATGCTCCAGGACACCCAAGGCACCTGCACAGGGCTAGGAGGACCAGTGGGGACATCCATGCCCTTCTGAAACCAAGGGGGCCCATGGTCATCAGGTATCTCAGATGTTGCTACACACCTATATGTGCACAACTGAATTGAACACTGTCTGTCACTGGTTTAGATACAATATAAAATTAAAATAGTTTTTATTTCTAAGAGTATAATTTCAAAATGTTTTTCTTCTAAGTGGTGCATTGAGAGTCTTGGAGGCTTTGTCTGATGTCAGCAATGAGCTGAAAATTTTAGTGAAACAAATTCCTTCTTGTCCCCTGCAGTCACTTGCTGATCTTTGCTGCCTTGCCAGATTTTGTACTTTTTGTCATTTGTTCTTGGCTCAGCAGATGAAGATTAGTTTAGAAACAAATGAAAGAGGAGTGAAATGCAGATGCTAAATAAAGTAACGCATGTTAATGGGCATCCTACAATTTCTTCCACTTTAGCCAAAATTGTCTCTAACCGTGAATGAAAGGAAGAGGATGGGAAGCAGATGTTTCTACTGTCTGTAGCAATTGATTGTAAATTGGCCTGACACTTCCCCCAGTTTGTCAAGAACACTTGATTCAGTGAATTGTCCCAAACCCAGAGTTGAGGCACGAGTATCTCAGCCAAAGCGATCAACCACTTGGACCTGACGGGGGGAAAAACAACCAATCAGAGAAAATACTTCAGCTTTACATAAACACATTTCTTTTGCCACAGGTGAAGAATTAAAATACTAAAGTAATCCTGTAGGATAGCTACACCTCGCATTGATAGCCCTGGGAGCTGGCTATAAACCTTCATGAATCAAATTTAAGCTTCAAGCAGAGGTGGAAAGGAAATAAAAATTTCTTTCACTCTAGAGCATGTTCCCTTGTAAAATAAAGCTGTACCATTTGGGAGGATCTGTCTCCTCAGTTCAGACGCAGCAGAAGACAGGAATAACAGATGCCACAAGTCAGTTGTGGGGCATGTGCTCTGAACTAAATGAAAGGAGAAAATGAAGAAAAAAAAACCCACCTAAACAATCTCAGTTCAATTTTAACTAAAGTTCAGGTTTAAAATTATATATTAGAATTAGAATTGGGTTTGACTGAAGGTGCAGAATTCTTATAATGACATAAAAGTAGGCTCTAGTGTTGAACTGTTATTGTCTGTAAGACGAATCAAGGCATAAAATAGAATAAATTTATTTTAATGCAAACAATTATTTTAATGCATAGCAGTGAAGACGTACAGAAACACTACTTTAGCTTGTCAGAAAAACAAATTGGAATAACAGTCACACTTCCCATAAGGAGAACTGAAATAAATGCACTCAAAAGAAAACTAAGAACCATATGTCCTCCTTCTGAAGCATGAGGAAAAAGTAAAACAACCAAAGAAAGGATAATAGAGGAAACAGCATGGAGAGAAAAATATTAAAGAAATGGATTATAAACACTATTGCCAGAATGTTGCATAATGATCGCTTTTATGAACAAACAGAACTGGAATTGTTGTCCGCTTGCTTTCCAAGAAACTTCCAACAAGTCAGGAATGTGACATGATTAAAAAGGAGTACAGTTTTCTCCCTCTGAAGCAGTGAGTATTGGGCACTTTATGTACTATTCAAGAAGTACACATGCTCTGCTAGCTTTTCAACATGTCTCATGTTCTGTCCATTTTCCATCAGCTCTGGGGAATTGAGCAACACACTTTAAGGACGATGGAACTTGAGAGTTCATCAAATTCAGATTTCTAAACAGATAAATAGTTTGTCAAACAGAGTCTGGAATTATATTTATTTTTCCCAGCAAGTCTGGGACATCTCAGTCACATTTTATTTTCCTGGATTTTCCTGATCTCCTTTTCTTTCTGAGGTAAGAGGGAAAAGAGGGACTCTATGGTGGGTGGAAGGAGGGGTTGTTCTGCTAAATAAATACTCAGTGGTGCAGATCAGTGTTTTTCATGCCCTGAGGTACAACCACCATGGGAGCTATAATAAAATCTAAAGATTAAGGTCTTCTAACAAAAGTTTGCAGCCATTCAGCCTCCAGTCAGAGGGAGAAGAGAGAAGACATTATCACTGCTGGTGCATGTGCAAGCATATGTTCTCCCTCCTCCTGCCCCATCTACCCTCCTTGTGAAGGAACTGTTGGCTGAAAAACATGGCTCCCTGGCAGGCACGAGCGTTGCAGCCAGTAATTACGGGCTGTTCCTGGACGGTAATTTCAAGTGGCATGTGGTATTAGCCCTGCCAGTTGAAGGAGCTCCCTCTGTATTCACACAGTGGCCCGGCCATGTGCTCCTCCGGTCATGCCAGCTCACACCCATCTTTGTGCTGAGGTCAATATACCTCAAAATGGTGGTTGTAATGATGGAAAAACAATCTTGTGGTGGGTTGAAATCTGAAGGGGAAAAGTGGAGCGCTGGAGTGGGGAAGGGTGGTTAAAGGAAGACAGATGAGCCAGCAGAGCAAATACAGATGTAACACACCTTAGGATGTTCTTCTGGACTGGCTGGTGAGCAGAATGCTTTCTCATTTTGAAGAATTTCCATTTGCCTGAGTGGCTTGCTATCCCATAGCAGTCTTCCAGTAAGTATGAAACAGGACAGGTCACTGAGGTTGTGTCTATATTAGTAAACTAACGAGTACATCTACAGTGGTAACTAACACAGACCACTGCTGTCTGTGAGGCTGTTGGACCTGTACAGTGGTCCCCTGCCACCAGAGAGGGCAGCTGCATTCAACCCCCCTAGCAGCAAGACGCCCTGGTCTGTACCACGTCCTGCATGAAGTCTCAGCATCTCATGCCAGGAAACAACAGAGAGCAAGCTGCAGTCATGCCAGGCCAAGCTTTACAGTTTAATCTTTGGGACAGTTGTAGTCCTGGGGTCCTATCCCCTGGGCCTGCTTGGTTTACTAGTATAGACACATCTAGCAAGGCTAGGAGGTAGCCATTAAATTTTTAACATGGTTCTGGCTCTCCTAGGCAAGGTGTAGGCACAGTTCAGGGGACAGGAAAGACCAGGGATTGGTACCAGTTACCAGTATGGACCACTACGGGCCACTATGTGCCACCTGCAGTCAAAGCCTAATAAGGTATTAATGCAGATATAGTAAGTGTGCAAGCATGTATTTTCCTGGGTTTGGAAGACTGATGGCTGACACGACTATATGGATTGCACAAACTTTGAAGAAGACTCACTAATATTTTTCATAGCTGAAGGGAAACTCTTCAGAAAACATTCCTCCTGCATGAGGAAAGTAAGCATTTAAAATTTAGTCTGAGGGATGGGATGGAATAAAACATGCAAATTCTACAAAACAGTAATTTAAATTCACAAAGGTAAGAGTTTCTGGTCAAGCTACTAAATAGCAAGATACTGTGTTTTGAGAGAAAATAGGCCAAACTGGATGAAGAACAGTCTATAATGATTTCTTTTATGAGAAGGTCCAGTGAATTTCTGTGACTTAATTTAAGATCATGTCTACATTAGTGTTTTAGTCCAGATCAGGAAGGTGTTTTGTTCCAATTCCCGTGATTTGATTCACTTCATGGGGAGGTCTCGGAGAGTGTAAAGGGTTTTCTTTGGATGAAAGTAGAAGGTAACTCCAAACGCATTCCTCATGGGCTCCAAATGCAAGGGGCAGTTCAGTCCAAGGGGCCCACCTACAGCTAACCCAACGTAAAACCCACTGAAGTGTGTATGGTATAGACAATAACATCAAATGTTATATGTATCTGCCCCACTTGCTGGTGTAGACATACCCTATAGTGCTTTCTGTCTATAGCCTAGGTATTAGTGTCTTTATAACATTTTGAAGAATACTAGATTAAATAGGCAAAGCAGAATTTTAACATGCCATTTTGAAATTTCGGAAAGAAGAAAGCCACGAGCATTGTACTATAACACGTCTAAAGAAAATCCAATCCTCTGATATTCATAGTGGGTTTTGTACTGTTTATGCTTTTTTTAGCCTGAAGCAATAGATTTGGCATTACGTCCAACCAGCAAGTTGCCAAAAATTTAGCCTTAACATTCCAATTGACTGAGCCAGATTTGGCTTAGTCAGATACCCTGGATGTACACATACAGTGTTATTTATGTCCAGTGCTGCCATATCTGTGAGGCATATATGGATTACTCTCACAGTGCAATATTTAATTTCTGCAGAAATACATAATACAGGAGTCTGTGAAGTTGTGCAAAAAACACAGAGCTTCAGGTATTCACCATTTTAATTTCTTCATCACTCAAACTTTTCCACTGAATAGTAGTCAAAAATGCTTAAAACATACCAAATGGACAGTAAGGGAATCAATGATCATCAGTATCATTTATGAGCATCTGAAATGACAAATCTTGGGGATTAGATTTTTAGGGCATTTGGAAGTCCCCAGAGAAGATCAGAGCAGGCACCCCGTAAGTAACCTTCATTTCAGTGGCTGCTGTTGTTGGCAGCAGATTCTTTGGGTCAGTACAAGAACCACAACTGAGAGTTTCATAAATTAGTTGTAAACTGAATGAAGAAAAATATTCTCTTTTAATATCAAGGAGTTTCAGCTGTAGAAGTAAGGCCAGTCACAGTGGTTAAATATTCTCTTGTGACTTTCTAAGTAGAGGAAAATGCATCACTGAGTTTCATTCCTGTACAAACAGGATACTGGCTGTGCATGGTACAAGTGAATCCGCTAGTCAAACACTTAAATGTTCGCAGAACGCATCTATCTGTGAAGAGAGGTGTTACATACTATTCACAGGCTCTATAAAATAGGAACTGAATATGGAGTCTATTATATTGCCTCATGTCACAGAGGAAGCATATACTCTTTTATAATGGCACAATAACACTTGAGATAATAATGACATATAGTTATTAACACTATATGCATGTACAGTATTATTCTTCCTCTTTCATTGTTAAGCAAAAATAAAAGTAAAAATTAATAACTGAGCTAAAGCCGAAGTCCTTCGCTCCCTTTGCAGATCGTCTACTCCTTTGAGCATTTCCCCATCTATGCAGATACAGTATTCACAGTCTGAACCCAGATTACAGGAGCTTATGTCTGAGAAATTGGAATAGTCAAAAGACAAAATCTGATATAACTTAAAGGCTATATCTGAAAGGGCAGCTGAAAGCACAAGAGATGCAGACACATGAAACAAAGCAGAAGAGCTTGGTTGGAAATGAATTGGGGATGAGTGAAGTGCACAGTCTTTGAGGTGTTGAAACAAGACACCACACAGCACCTACAAGAAAGACATCCTGTGCACAGGAGGTCAAAAGAAACCAGCATACTGAGACTTGGGGTCTACTTTCCAACTGATCTGTACGCTTATTTCCTAGTAAGAAATGACCCTTTTAAGAAAGAAAGAATACACCCTGGGTTACGTTTTTCCAAACAAAGTAGACAGCTGAATGGAAAGCTGGAGGACAGAGTGAATCAGTGATGGCAGGGAAAAGAAAAAGGAAAACAAAACTGGAGTAGGCAATATAGTAAATGCAGTGCGAAGGGAGCCTGACTAGAAAAGTCCAAATGATGCCAGACAACTTATTGAACTAATGTGAATGTAAATAAAAACCAAAGTCACTCTGCAAAATATAAATACAACAGATGTGTACATTAATGTTCCCCAGCTGGCGTGCTATAAATATCATAGAAAAGGTAGCTGGAGGTCAGAAACCAGTGGGAGCCATCCAAGGGCAGGGTCGAGGCTGAGAAAAGGCCAGATTCCACAAACTATGGAGAGATAATTTGGGCAAACACAGGAGTGCAACGCTGGCATCAGCAATGAGCCGTTCACGGGAGGGAGAGTGACAGCTCCCCAGCACCCCTCTGGTCACTACTTCCCTTGGAAAATCTTTTCTTACCCCCAGCACAACAGCTACAGCTATATACTCTACAGCTACATTTCAGACTTGGCGGCATCCTCTCGGACAGATGTTTTATCCATAATTCCAGTTTTAGTATTCTCAAAGTAGAGTAAACAAGATCTTGCTGGCTGTTTTCCTACATCCCAGATCTGTTCACAAGATCTTATGGCTAGATCATTTCACAGCTGCTTTAGGCGTTCTGTAGATTATTACACAAATATTTACTTTTCAGAAGGAGAAACCAAGTGCATTAGACCCAAGTCTCAAAAGCTTTGTTTCTTCCAGCTTCCTCCTGTGGGGTTTTGACAGGCTAAAACAAATGAGAAGGACGAAGATAACACCGTGTACAGTGCAGAGTGTCATTAAAAGGTCAGAGCATCACCTAAACGCTGTGGTGCTGCAACACCCCAACAGCCAGCAAAGCACAAGGAAATGACGCAACTAGCAAATGCCATATGGAGGACCTCTCCGTCCCCAATAGCAATTTACAGTGGTCACTTGGGAAGCAGCCCTCAGCGTAAGCCAGTTCAGTCCAAGTGAGGCTCGGATGCACGCCTTCCTCTGTAGGGATATAGATTTCAGAGTCTCGGGGACCACCGCTGCCTATCGGCAGCTATCGAAAGCTGCAGGTTATACGTTGAGAAG